>PVIC010000246.1:0-141551 GCA_004025085.1 Thryonomys swinderianus
GAGCCCCGGCCTAGGCTGTGCCTTGTGATAGGAAGGTGCCCCGAGAGCCGACTTTACTCAAGCGTTAGACCATTCAAACATTTTTATAGGACAATGAAATATTATTATGATGCAGTGAACACAAAGGTTTTTAAGATAAACTATGAAATGTCAAATGCATAATTATGTGCCTGTGGCGGGTTATTTGGCTGGGACTCTCGAGCTTTGGGGCTCACAGTGCTCCTCTCTGCCAGGGAGGATACATCCCCTGAAATCTGAGGTATGATGAGCAAGCAGGCGCGCGGCCCTGAACACCCGGCATCGTGGAGGCGGAAGGTCCCTTGGAACAGGTGCAAGAGAAATTCTCCCGGGAGAAAACCTGGTTTTAACGTCGAGCTCCGCTAGTGATCAGCTGCGCGCTCTCGGCCCCGCGTCTCGGTTCCCCGATTGGTGCCGCAGAGAAGCAGCTGTGCAGGCGCGGCGCACACGGAGGCCCCTGCAGCCCGCAGGTGAACAACGTGCAGCGCCTCTGCGAGCACAGGGTCGGGGAGCACGTGAGGGACGCACGCGCTGCATGCTCAGGGGGTGGGGCTTACGTGAGGACGCATGTGTGGGAGGGGCTTACAGGAGCGTAAGGAGGGCGCCACTGTGCCCGGCTCATCCTGCGGCAAGGCCCTACGCAGCGTCCGTCCGCGGGCGCTGCCCCTGAGGCCCCACCGGGGTGAGGTCGTGATTTTCCAGCAGGTGAGTGGGGGAAGCCAGTGGCCTCGAGCGAGTCGCCCTCACATGGGGGCCCCAGGAGCCCTTGTGGTTGCTCTCAGGCCTGGCAAGGCCTGTCCGTTTCCCTCCTGGTCTCTTGCAGTTTTCTGTGGCTCGGGGGCACCTCCCTAGAAGGAACCGCATCCACAGGAAGGGCGCCCGGGGTGGGTGTCCCGGTGGGGTCAGCAGATGGGAACCTGCCCAGCTCCATCTCTCACAGGGGTTTGGCCTAGGCCCGGAGACTGTCGGTGGGCCCCCGTGGGGTTGAATGTGCCTCAGTTGGGCTCGGAGAACTCGTGCCATTGGTAACACCACGGAATAAATCATGGGAATGCTCTCCCTTTGTCCTTTGCGGCTTGCGATGCCCCTCAGTACTGTCCGATTTAACTTCCAAAAGCTTATGAGGTTTGTGTTCTTCATCTAATACTATTCTTTAAAATATGAGCGTGGATTAGCTTTATTTTTAAGGTAGTGAAAGAACATACGAACTGTTTGTAGTAGAAGCTAGGTGTTACACTTAGGAAGGTTGCAAAGCAATTCTTGGAGCAAATGGCTCTTTTCTCTTTTTTTTTTTTGACTAAAGAATGAGGACTTCAGACTGAGGAGCCTGAAGGTAACTGAGTGACCTCCGTCTAGCGCTCACCCTTATGAGGACTAAGGGTCTTCATAAACCTGTTTTTACTCTCTTCCTCCTGCGATGTGACCCCTTTGAGGACATGCATTGGCACCCAGTAGGACACACAGGCTGTGAACCAAAGGCCCAGACACAAAGCTTTACAGTGCCTTGGTCAGGGGACATGTGGGGCTCAGTAGCTACTCAAGATGTTCTTGAAGATCTTGGCCTAGACTGGAAAGCTAGACTCTATATTCTAAGAGGAAGTTGCTTTAGTCTCAGAGCCTTAGTCTGATTCAGGATGAATAAACCTGTGAGCGGATCCCTGTCCTGAATGACATCCGGGGATCTAATTCTTATAAAGTATCGGGCTGGTTGGAGAGGAGTAAAATAGATGGGCGGGGATCAGTGGAAACCAGAAGGCATGAAAACGAAGGTGACTTCCCTGGGTACTCTGTTCTGGCATCGAGTTTCTAGAACTCCATGTTCCATAAAGGACTATATTGGAAAGGGGGGCTTCAACCTGGGCCAGCGCCGGTGCTTCTGCTGACTCAGTGTCCCGAATGCTGCACTGACAGGAGAGACCTGAAGAGTGGAACGCGGGGCCAAACCCTGTCTCTCAGCATTATGACCACACTGCTTTGCTGCATGGAGCAGTTAGGCTTCCGTCTCCTCCGTCCTTCTCCCTTCCTCTGCATTTGGAACTGTGTTGTCCCATCCCATGCCCTGTGCCCTTTCCAGGAGGCTGGACAGCTATATTTCCACCTACTTCCTCTCCACCCAGGCTGACACAGAGCCCTCTGTCTTCCTGGGGAATGTAGTAGCAATTCTGAGCATGATGCTGGACAAGAAGTCCGGTTCCCTATAAACTTTTTATAGCTCAGGAAAATAAACATGTGGTTTCAGGTCTTTGCATAGACAGTGCTCACTGAGTTTGAGCTTGCTTTATAGAACTACAAAAGAAAATATTGGTAGAGCTAATAAATTTCAGAGCCAGCCAACGAACGGTAGTCCAGAAATCGCAGGGAGAGTTTGATGGTGTAGGAGATAAAAAGAGGTCATCTAGTAACTGTCATCTCAACTCCTCTCCCACTGAGAGTCTGCCTGCCGGAGTTATGCAGCCAGGCTCCTGGGTTCCTTGGGGTCGGGGGTGGATCATGGTGTTTCCATTTGGGATGGCCTAGAAATGCTCTTATAGATGAGGAAACAGGGTCTGGTTAGAGGAAGTGATTTGCTGTGTCACACAGCTCCTTGGAATTGGGACTCTACTAGTTTGCTCAAGTGGCTTTCCAGGCATTTGCTGTTTGCTGGCTGCAGGTAAGAAGGGAACTAGGAAACCATTGCCTGGTGTGTGCACGGAGCAGGGCAGCGGGAGTAGTTCAGGGCCCATTTATGAGGCTCACCTCCTAGTTAGGTGGAAGAGCAGAGTGCTTGGGAAGAGGGAAAGTGGCTAAAAGTTTCCCCAGGTGGAGTACTGGGTAGTAAGAATAACATCACAATCAACTGCTCTCGTTACCAGTTACCAAGCACTAACTTGGAGCCCTAGGACCTCTGTCACCTCACTGAATCCTCCAGCCCTGAGATGGCCACATTATGCTCCCCAGTTTGCAGCCCAAGAAGGCTGTGTCCTTTTTTTTTTTTTTTGAGACAGGGTCTCGCTGTGTAATTCTGGCTGGCTCTGAGCTCACTATGTAGCCCAGGCAAGCTTCAAACTCAGCAATCCTCCTGTCTCTGCCTCCTGAGTGTTGGGATTACAGGCGTGAGCCACCACGCCTGGCACTGTGGTATGTGGTATTGATTGTTGGTGGGCGTTTGAGTCTCCACGCCCAGCATTGTATGTGGTTTCCGGGGATCGAACTCAGGACCTTGTGCTTGCGAGGCAGATGCCAGAACCACTGAGCTAATCCTCCGGCCCGAGAAGGCTGTGTCTTTTGTCCACAATCACCTGGCTAGTAGGTATAGAGTGCGACTTGAAAGCCTAAACACTTTCCCGGACAGGTTATGGGAAGCAGACAAGAGAGTTGAATTAGTATGAGCTGAGGGGACGTTATGGGACTGTCAGGCAGAGATTTAGGTCCAGGCATCAGAGCGGGTATGTGGATCAGGGAACCACTATGAAGTAGATTCTGTGTGTAGAGAGGGTGCAGGAGGGGAGGCTGTACCACAGCAGAATGTCCAATGGCTGGCCAGGACATGGAGGACATGTTCCTTCATATGTGCCTTCTAGGTGCAGTCCTGTCCAGGCCAATCCAGCAATACTGGAATTGATAAGCCCTAAGATTGGGCATTCCCTGTAAACCCAGAATTTCTTTTACTAGAAATCTGTTGAGAATATAACAGATGTGAATGAGTATATTTATCGCAGTTTTATTATATTTATGAGGAATTGCAAATCAGATAATGTTGTATAGTAAGGGATGGTTTATACAACAAAACATGCAGACAGAAAAATCAAATTGAGAGTAATGTAAATGGCCAGCATTCATGACATATCAATTTTTTTTTTTGCCTTTGAGACAGGGTCTCGCTTTGTAGTTCAGGCTGGCCCTGAGCTCACTATGGTGCCCAGGCAAGCTGCCGCGAACTCAGCAATCCTCCTGTCTCTGTCTCCCGAGTGCTGGGATTACAGGCGTGAGCCACCACGTCCGGCATTGATATATCAGTTTTTAATTGACAGGTCACAAATAGTAAAGAGTAGATTGAGGGAATTTTTGGTAAAGAATAGATGTGTGGGGCTGGAGATTTAGCTCAGTGGTTCCAGGGCCTGCCTTGCAAGCGCAAGGCTCTGAGTTGGATCCCGGTAACCACATACAATGCTGGGCGTGGTGACTCATGCTCACCAGCAATCAGTACCACATACCACGGTGCTGGGCGTGGTGGCTCACGCCTGTAATCCCAGCACTCGGGAGGCAGAGGCAGGAGGATTGCTGAGTTCGAGGCTTGCCTGGGCTACATAGTGAGCTGAGGGCCAGTGTGAACTACAAAGCAAGACCCTGTCTCAAAAAAAAAAGTGTGTATGTGTTTCATAGAAAAACATAGTTTGATCCCTCGTTACCCCCCAACACACACAAGCCCACAATGCACATGTCAGGTGATTAATAGGATACTGGGTCCTTTAGATGGTGAGATTGTGAGAGTGAGCCCCGCTTTTTTGTTTCTTTTCTCTTTTTTCAGATTTGTAAGGTCAGTGTGGTTTTTACTACTTTAAGTTTGTTTTTATAATTTGAAAAACCATTTTTATGGATGTATCATGAATGATAGCAAGTCTTTGCCTGGTACTTATTTCATGCCAGGCTGTGTTCTGAATGGTGCACATAGACTATGACTTAACATGTTCTTGACAGGGCTGTGCATGCGTGACTGTCACATTGAGTGGCTTGTAGGTGCCACCCGGTGGGACCCTGGTATGCTGGCAAACGGGGCTGTCATGCTTACACTACCAGTGGGTGTGAACAGGGGATCCTGATGAAAATTAGGTGAGGGAACTATAGTTTGGGGAGGTTAGGCAGGTGTCCAAGTTTGAAGAGCTGGTGTGGAGCAGTGGTTGGATCTAAATCTAAGCCATCTGCTCTCAGCCACCGTGCTTTTAATAACAGCAGGACACTTGCTTCTCTCTGAGGAAGAGTTGTTTTCCATGACTGAAGAGATTGTAATGCGAAATTCACATGTTCCTTTCCCGCTTGGGAACAGAGGATCACCTCCATCCCAGAAGGTTTCAAAACGGCAGCCCACAGACACTGCCTTCAGCGAGTAGATGAGTACAAGTGGCGGCCCCTCCACACCCCCAGGACCTGAGAGACGTCAGCATCCTTTTTGTTACTTTTTTTTTTTTTTAATGAGACAGAGTCTTGCTTTGTAGTTCAGGCTGGCCCTGAGCTTACTCTGTAGCCCAGGCAAACCTCGAACTCAGCAACCCTCCTGCCTCTGCCTCTCGAGTGCTGGGATGACAGGCGTGAGCCACCTCGCCTGGCACTGTGGTATGTGGTACTGACTGCCGCTGTTCGTGAGTCACCACGCCCGGTATTGTTGTATGGGGTTACTGGAGATTGAACTACGGACCTTGGTGCTTGCTAGGCAGGCGCCAGAACCACTGAGCTAAATCTCCGGCCCATTTGTTACTTTTGAGCATTACTGTGAAGAGACTCCGAATGTTCTCTTCACCTCAAGGATGGCTGACTTGACTGCTTTGCTCTTCTGGGAGATGGCTCTCTGCTTAGAAACCTCCCTGCCTCCTAGCTCTGGGGAGATCGGAGAGTGGCCCAGGGCGTCGAGGCTCTTTATTCACCACCTGTAGTAGATGACTGCATTAGTGGTGTTCACTGTGCCATATTCCCCAGAATTCACACTGTTATGTGGCCCTTCCCACATTGACAGGCTGGCCGTGTGGCCAGCTTTGACCAATGAAACATTTACAGTTGTGATGAAAGCAGAGTTTTGATAAGCACTTGCACTTTGGGCTTGTTTTCTCAAAACAGTCCTTGGAACCCAACTGCCGTCCTTATAAGGAGGTCCAGACTTAGACCACTGGATAAGGTGGAGCCTTGGAAGACAGGCTCTGAGGATGAGAGGCCAACTCACATATTGTCCAGCCTCGACAGCCAAGTTCCCGGTGAATCTGGTTACTGAATGATACCCCAGCTGAACCGCCTAGATCAGCCCCCATCAACCCATGGATTCACAAGACATAATCGTTTTAATTCACTAAGTTGTGGGTGACTTGTTTGACAGACACAGGTAACTGAATGCTGGTTGGTTTTTCCTCTTGGAAACCAGTCTATGGCCATTCGTGAAGCACCCTGTGTGTGCCCAGCACTATACTAGGGGCTGGCCTGCCCCAAGCTTGATGAAGCCCCAGAGCTTAGAACGCTGCAGCTGAAGACACTCAGATCTTTGGCCTGATGCCCTTCCTATGGAGAGGAGGAAACTGAGGCCCAGAAGTGAGAAGGGCTCCCTAGGGAGCACACCCGCTCTTACCTCCTGCATCTCTTCAGACTCCTGTGTGAACTGTGGGATTTCTTACCCTGCTCCCGCACACTTCCTGTGTCTGTCCCCAGTGTCTGGAAGCAGGATTGGCCTCAGTGGCTTAGCAGACGGTGGGAGCTGAGAGTCTCCTCAGGTGAAGCAGGGCTGTCTGAGTTACTTTGTGCTTCACGCAGCACAGACAGCTGCATAGAGAAGAGGAGACCGTTCTGCACAAAGTAGCTATCAAAGGCGTCCTGAGCGACCCTTTCAGAAAGCAGGCAGATGTGTCCTTTTGCTCTCTTACTTTGGTTTCTGTCTGCACATTTAAAGGAATGCCTGTTGCGCTGGGTACCTTGGCATTCCTGGGTAGCTCCATTCTTATTTTCGCCTGGCCCAGCCTGGGGCTGGCAGGAGGGATGCCTGGCCTCGGCAAGCTGGCTGCAGACATGGCCCTGGACGCCCTGTCCAGAGGGCCTCCCAGAACTTTCTCTTTGTTTCTCAGTTTTCTCACTGGGACCAGACGAGGAAAGCTAAGACTGCGGGAAAATTCCATGAATCGGAGATGCATCGGGAATGTGCTAGGGCGCCTGGAGGGCCTTCCATCTGAAACATTATCACTTGGAAAACAGGGAAATGCTGGCATGAGGGGAAGGAGGTTTTCTCGAGGCCTGGGGCTGGTGGGCTCAGTGCCAGGAGAGACTCCGAGGTGATGCCCTTGGCTGCGGGACAGGATGAGTCAGGCCTCGGCGGTGTTCTCCCCACATGGTTTCATTTCTCCGGTTAGGGTCCTAGTGCCCAGGGGAAACCCTGGTGCAGGCCAGCGTGGAGATTCTGAGCCGCGGCAGCATCTTACAGCGACCGGGTGTGGCTGGGAGGCAGCAGGCTGCCAGGGAGTGATTTACAGCACATTCCCTCCCGCTTTCATTTTCCCCATTCATGTTGCGGCCCCACCTCCAGTCAGGGGATCTGCAGAGGCATCCAGCCCCCGCCTGCTGTCCGCAGCAGGAGCCAAAGTGAGGAAGCCCGCGGCTGTTACGTGTCAGGACTGTGACCCACAGCAGCACCATGACCTCCTCTCTGGTCTTCATTCCTCCCCCTTCCCCTTTACCTGCTTCCTTCTCACCTAGGCTCTGGCGTGCCTCTGATCACTTGTTGTGCTGGGCTGGGGAAAACTTAGATACCTTTGGCATGCCAGGCAGGAACCCCAGTTTGGCTCTTCCCACCCGAACCACATCATACAAAGCTGTCAGATAAATCTCCCACCATTTGAGGATTCCCTGGACCTTTCCACTTTGAGAAGTGTAAAATGAGGCAGCTCTTTGCAAAAAGTTTTGGTTAGTATGTATGTATAGAAGTATGTATAAAATTTCATGTGGCCCAGTGTCTCTACTCCTGGTTATAGGCCCAAAGAATTGAAAGCAGAAACTCAAATACTTGTAGAGTTACATGCATGTTTATAGTCGTGCTATTCGCAATAGTCAGAAGTGGAAGCAAATTTCATTAGTAGATAAATGGATAAACAATATACCAAATATATATAATAAAGTACTACCAGCTATAAATAGGAATAGGATTTGAATGTGTGCTGTAGTATGGATAAATGTCCAAACATGCTGAACAGAAGAAGAGAGATACTAGCAGTCACGTATCGCGTGCTTTTGTTTATATGAAACATCCAGACAGATAAATCCATAGCCATAGCAAGTAGGAAACTCCCGGGCTGGAGGCAGAGAATCGAGTGGCTTAATGAGTACAGGGTTTCTTTATGGGTGATTAAAAATGTTCTGCTACTAGGTGGAAGTAGCAGATACACAAAATTGTGAATGTACTGATTTATGTACTGTAAAACAGTTTACATTGCATAAATTTACCTATAAGGAAAAGTTTTGTAATTTAAAAAATACTTTTTCTTCTTGCAAATCACTGAGCACCTTGGCATGCACATGTATGGTCGCTGTCTCCAGTTGCTCACCCGGAACTCCGCATTTGGGACATGAGCTGGTTGGGAGCTGTGACACAGTGATTTGGGGAGTGGCCCGCAGTGGGGCTGGGATGAAGGGTGGCATAAGGCTGCTCTTGGCCAGGGCTGATGTAGCACAGACGTGCACCTCTGAGCTGCGGTTTCCTTCTCTGTTCTTGCCCCCTGCCTACTTCGTTGAGTTTTGAGGGAGATGTTAATAGGGACCAGTGGTAGCTAAGAACATGGGGATCCAGATGTCCTCCAGATGCCTGTCTTGTGACTGAGCAGGGACTGTTGTGAGGTCCAGATCTTCAGCCTGGGCTTGCAGGTTCAGTAGGTGACCCCATCAGCTTCCTGTGCCTCTCCACTGCTTCACTGGTGGGGGACTTGCTGTTCCCCTTTGAGTTTGTCTCAGCGCCTGGAGGATTGCTGCTCCTCATCATACAGCTCCATTTCCACTCTGCTGCAGCTTCCTGGGCTTCTTGAAGTGGATGACAAGGCCTTTTCCTTGGTGTTCAGTCTCTTATGCTTGGATATAGGCCAGTCATAGGAAGCCACTATATTCATAGCTCAGAAAATGCATTTCAGCTGTGCTATCTGATCTCTGAAGAAAATACTCAGTACATGATCGTCTTTTGTGCTTGGTTGGTATTCATTAAATAGTAGTTGCTATTTAAATGGAGGTATGCTTACTTAAATCTGACACAAAGGTTTTCCTGTGGGCCTGCCACAAGGTGTCTGAGCCAAGCCTCTGCCCTGACTAGTGGCATCATTTATGGAAGTTCAGAGTGGCACGTGAGGGTGGGAGCCACACGAGGCTGGGACCTGTACTGGGCTGGGCGGTGGGAGATGCCAGAGGCACCCAGGTCTTGCCCCAGGTTAAGTGCTTCTCAGCAGGTCTCAAGGTCTTCCCTGGCTGTCAGCCCTGAAGGAGATCGCCAGAGAAAACTGTTGTGTTTCCTGAGGGCAAAGAGCCATGGGCTCAGGCTGGTGAGCTGCCATTGAGGGTCTCTGTATAGCTTTAGGCTTAAGGCTCGACTGTACAGCTTTCAGCTTCCGGTCTGGAGAAATGAAGCCTCCAGGTGAAAACTGACAGGAAAGAAGATGTGGCCTGGAGGAGGTAAGCCGGCTCCCGGGATGTCATCTGTCTAGTAGTGCTCTTGAAATTGCTTTGCTGCTTAAAAGGAAAATCCTTTGGTTCCTGTTTTCTGTTGATAACGCTGATGCTTCTGTGTCCTCCAGCTCTAAAGTGCGGGGAGGGGGGCTGGGAGAGGCAGGGTTTGGAGCAAGGTGTGAGAGGCAGGCAGAGGGAGTGGAAAGCCTGGGCTTGGCGGGTGTCCTGGGAGGAAGGGTTCCTCTTGTGGGAGGCAACGGAGACAATGAGTTGGATGAGCTGGCCCAGAAGGAGGCTGGCTGAGGAGGAGGCAGGTTAGCCTCCACCCAGAGAAAAAGGCCAGGGAGGGGGAATGTCCCCCACCCCCATGGCAGCTCTTCTCGCTGCCCTCTCACATATGGGCCTAATCCAGGTAGTGAAGGCTTGCATTGCACCGGTTAAAAATTATTGCTCGGGATAATGAAATCTTTGTCATTGGAAACTCCAAAAGAAAAAAAAAACCCTTCAAGCATGACTTATGGGCAGTGTGGTGATGGAAATGAATTCATCATTTCATTTTCCAGCATCAGAACAGAGGACAAGGTGGATTCATAAATGGGTTTCAGGCAGCTGGTCCCAAGGGCAGGGTGGAGGCTTGGGCCTCCTGCTAAGGGGTAAGAGTGTGATAAGCATCACGTGGGCATGCTTTAGTCACAGGTTTTCCTGAGCATCAGCCTGAGCTGTCAAAACATTTTAGGCTTATATTGAGGCTGTGCTTCTACAGAGAAAATGCTATAATAGGGCTATGAAATGAGCTGTATTTATTTCTGTAAATCCTAAGCCTCACACTCACGTAAAAATCTCTAAGACATAGCTGTTTGACTTGCATGGGCAAGCAGTATGGCCTGAATATGACTGACCATAGCCCTTTTCATCTGAGAAGCCCATGCGCTTCCGGTTCCATGTTTTATTCATCACTCGGCCTCCCTGCAAGGTTGTTAAAGGGAACATTCAATTCTGTGGAAAGTGTAGCCAGAGTCCAGTGGTCTGGTGCATGGCGCACAGGTGGTCAAGAGAGCCCTGGCCCCTGGGTTTGGGTCTGCCCTTTGTCCTCAGGTCTCTCAAGCAGTGGGTTCAGCTCTGGGCCCTCTAGTCTTGTGTCTCATGACAAGGCTCTGGCTTTCGGGAACCTGGCTGGGATATTTGTGTAAGGCAGAACTGTTGGTGCTTCCCGGATGCCTCATAGGTCGTGGGGAAGCCAAGAGCAGTTACTGGCCGGATGGGTGCAGGCCCTCATGAAGGGTGGCTCAGGGCCTGCTCAGCCAGGGTGGAGCCCCCCAGTGGAGGGGTGAGATCTGTCCTGACCTGTCAGAAGGTATCATTTCTCCCGTAGCAGCTGTAGGGAAATGGAGTAGCGGAGTGACTGCCGAGCGGGTGGCCAGGGAGAGGAATGGTCGGAGGAGGCTTATGCTAGCGTCAGACTCGCCCACGTGGGGTACATCATCCCAAGATGTTTGGTGAGCGCCCGCATGAACACCAGCTGATATGGGCACTGGGAATTCAGGAGGAAAAAAACAGACCCGGTGCTGTCATTTCTGGGCGAGGAGGCAGATGATTATGAATGAATAAATGAATAAGAACAATCTGAGTGGCCTAGAGAAAGTATAGCAGAGTGAGGAATGGAAGAGGCCGAGGTTTCTTCACACTGGGCGTTCGTGGAGGCCTCTGCTAGGAGGAGCTCCCTGGACCGAGGCCTACAGGGTGGAGCCCGCTGTGCTGAGGGTCTAGGGGAGGGCGCTCCAGGGCGGGCTGCGGGTTGCTGAGGTGAGACAAGTAGACACAGTCAGCAGCCCCAGCAGCAGAGTGTTCTCCCGGGACCTCCCCAGGCTGAGAGCCAGCAGCCTGGCCATGACGTGGTACCAGGGCTGGGGACCCAGCCTGGAGCCCAGGGCACCAACCTCTGGGTCTCCGGGTGTGTGGAGGAGGGAAGAGTAACAGTGTAGAGACAGGCAGGCGTGTGAAATTTGAACTCTGGCTGGTCACTTATCAGCTGTGAGGCTCTGAGTTCACCAAGGCCCTCAATTTCCTTACCCGTGAATTGGGAGGAAGGACCCCCCTCCCTGCCCCGTGCCCCCCGCCCCCCCACTGGTGATGTGGTTCAGAATACCATTGTAAGGATTCCCACCTCGGTCCCACACTGCTCCTGTGCCCGGGGCTCGGGAGGTCCGTCTTCTGGCACCTCCCGTGTGACTCTCACCGCTGACTCTCACTGCTCTGTTCTCCGTGTGAACCTTGCGCCCTGCGCCAGCCTGAGTGCTCTTGCCCTGGGGGGCTGTGCGTGGCTCCGGTAAGACGCTCAGGGCCGGTGCTCCGCGGAGCTCAGGGATGCTGGTGCTCTCGGGCTCCCGGCATCCCTGCTTCCCCCGGCGCATGCAGACCTCCCTGCAGGCCGAGGCCTTGGCCACGCCCGGACTCTGACTTGGCCTGGGAGGAGATGCAGTTTGGTACAAAGACAGACCCAAGGGCTGTTCCAGTTCTGCTTCTTAGCAGCTGCTTGCCGAAATACTTAGAGTTCATCTGTAAAATTAATGGTATTTTCAGAGGAAGAAACCATGATTTTACCTTAATCAGTAGCAGTTTTGTTTGGACCTCACTCTGCGCTCTCTATGCCACTGCAGACAAGCCTGCTCTGGATTCCGGGGCAAAGGCGAGGAGGTGGATCCGCTTCAAGCAGCCTTTGCCCCCAAGCTCAGCATGACTTCCCCAGAGGAGCAGGAGGGGAGGCTTCCTGCTTGGAGAGAGGGAAATGGGCAGCATGAATCTACCTCAGTGAACTGGCCTCCAGAGGTCTCCATAGAGATCACCTCAGATCGCTCAGGCCGGAGGAGGCTCATAGAAATTGGTGTTGTGCGGCCTTTTCTGACTGAGCGAGGTGGCGCGTGCCTATAATCCTAGAGATGCAGGGGGGAACCAAGTTAGAGGCCAGTCTGGACGGCTTAGTGGGAGCCTCTCTCACGTGACCGGGGGTACGGCTCAGCAGCAGAGTGGGCCAAGCTTCATTCCCCAGTGTCTGTCTGTATTTCTGTCTGCCTGTCTGTCCCTCTCCTGCCCCTCCCCCCAAAGAAAACCTTTTCTGGGGAACATTGCTCCTTGGACACAGGACTCAAGGCGAATGAGCTGCCTCTCTGGGGACCTCAGCTTCCTTCCTCAGCATTGTCATTTGTCGATGCTTCTCCACTCCACAAAGCCCGTAACTCTTTCCGTACAGCAAGGGTTTCCTCCACGTGGACGAGATGCTTTAAATTTCTTGGAGAAAGTCAAGACCAGGATCCCAGACACCTGTGTTTGCTGCCATTGCTAGAAACCCTCTCTGATGGACGCAGTCTTGCACAAGTGCAAAAGCCAGAGGCGTGAGATCGCTGACGGTGCTGCGGGGAGGGCGGTGGTGTAACTGGCCAGAGAGCTTTAGGGGAGGGCTCTGGAGAGGGCAGTGCATAATCCTGGGGGGGGCACGTAACGTTAAAGCGTTTGTCTGTCACTTGCCTGCACCCGGGGGTGAGCTAGTAGTACCCCATTCTTGGCACCAAAGCCTCTTCCCGCCAGCAGCCTGCTTCAGGTTACTGTTTGTCCTCCTAAGGGTGAGGATGCTGGTCTTTATAGACAGTGTTGGACTGAGAATACCCTGTGAGGGAGAGTTCCTATCCGTTGTTTCTGTCCAGTGAGTTCACCGGAAGTAAACCCAGAGGGATCACCCTCCAGTTCAGCCCCGGCTCCTCAGGATTTTCCAGGGCCTGAGGCAGAGGGAGGAGAAAGGGGGCTGGGAGCCATGGTGACTTGGCCTTAGCAGTAGGTTTGTTTCTTACTGCCTCTCTTCTCACCTGGGGAGTGAGGCAGGTCCTCCACCAGCCCTTAGCTAGGCCACTGTGCTGGGGGAATGCACCCTGCTTTATCTGCCTCAGCTCGGGGCCCCTCACAGTCCTGACTTCATGGTGGGTAGGGCGCAGGGCCTGGGCTGTGCTCAGCCCTTTCAGCTCTGCGTCTCCGCCCCCTTCGCCAGCGTTCACATTCCCGTTTCCCTCTGCGGAGGGGAGGTGTGGTCTGTAGCATCCCACACAGAAGAGAGAGGGAGGGTTGGAAGTTGAGGGTCAGTGGCTAAAAAGCGGGCACACTGCAGGGTGCACCTTCAAACATTTGGGTGTTTGCCAGCTTGACAGGTGAGAAGTGGTATTTCAGTGGCATTTTGAGAGTATTTCTCTTAGTGACCATTTCTTTATAAGTTCGGGGGACATTTATATTCATTTTCTGTAGATTTGCTGTTCATATCCTTTAGCCATTTTTCATGTGGGTTGTTGATCTTTTTAGCAATGTGTAAGTGAAACTAAGTAAAAATGAGCTGAGTAATTTCCCCTGCTCCTGTGTTTATATGGAAAGATGGAGCAGAATCCTGCAGAAGAATGGAGAACTAGCTTGGGAGATTGTTGGGCCTTCCAGTGACCTTCAGAGGACACTTAAGCCGGTATTCCTTATGTCACTCAGGCTCTGGCCTTGGAAATGACCCATGCTTGTCCCCCCAAAGAGGCTGTCTGGCTGCCTCCACTCCGGCGCAGATGGTTGTCCGCGTCCCACGGCCTTCTCAGCGAGGCCTTCAGGGAGACGTGCTAGACCCTTTTGTGCCGGAAGTGAAGGTGGCCCCTGCCATGCCCCTTCCCCAGCTGACCCGCTCAGTGTTGGAAATTCTGTCTGAGCATTTTTCAAACCTGGTAAGTCCCAGAAAGTTTTACTCAGATTCAAGGTATGCAGCATTGGATATGAAACACGCTTTCCAAAAGAGGAACAAAAGCCTGCATAAGATGGTTAAATTATACCACACTAGGAAACCTTTTGGCAGCTCTCAGCTGAAGCTAGGAAGGAAGCAGACAAGTTCTCAAGCATCCTGGGGTTGGTGTGCCAAAGATCGGATGCTGTTCTCACGCTGACCTCCCTCCTCCGTGGACGAGGACAGTGAGTTCCAAGAGAAAAGGAATGTTTGGCTTCTGATGATCACAGATGCCATTTTCTTGAGTGGTGGCTACTGTTGCGGCCTTACGTGTTTTATTTCTAGCCCTGGCAACATCCTGCAAGGGCAGTGTAACTTCCCCTGCTTTACAGAGGAGACACAGGCCCAGAGAGCCCGGTGATGTGTGCGGTCGTGTGTGTGAAACGTCCGGAGCCAGGTGTACTGGGATAGGGACTAAGGATTGGAGCGGGCCCCAAGGTCTGCGAGGGACTGTGAACTGGGAGCTGGGCATCCTGAGACTGCATCCTGAGGCCACTGGCAGAAGCTTCCCTCAGGAGGTGTGGCTCGAGCTGAGCACAGGGGAGGAGAACCAGCCCGCAGTGTGAGGGATCCGGCTCCAGGGAGGGCCCACCTTCCCCACCGCTGCAGGACGGGCCCTGAGGGACGGAGGGCTCCTGCGCTCCCGGACTGCAGGCCCCAGGGCCCTGTGGTGTCAGAGCAGCCCTCGGATGTCGCCTGGGCCGAGCGAGGAGAGGGTGCCCTTTTGACCGCTGACCGCCCTCCGGCCAGCTCTCCTCGGCGCTGGGGAAATTCCCCTCCTGCTGTAGCTCTAGCCTACAGTTTGAGTCTCTTGATTTTTGCAGAAATAATATTTCCTGTACAGAATAAAGCAAACAGAAAAATTACAGAGAAGACAAGGGAGAAAGAAGTAATCGATGGAGCCATGCCCAAGGGATTGCACTTACTCCATCCTGACAGAGAGCGCAGGGCAGTGCTGGGGCTTCAATCTCAACTCTTCACTCCACCACAAGGGCTTTTATCCCCACCTCACCGGGAAGATGACTGAGTCTTTGAGAAGTTGCCGGGTTGCCTGATTATTGAGGTTGAGCTCATAGTCATTTTGTTATGCAGCTGTTGGCCTTTTATGTTTTTCTGAAGTAGCCCCGTGTTACCCCTTGCCTTCTCATTTATCAGAGTGAGGGGCCCGTGTTCCTGTACTGTGACGTGTTCTCCTGTAATAGTTCTGGTGAGTTAATCGTGTCCAACTTCTTCCTCATATAGGCACAGCACTGCAAGCTAAACCATGTGCAGATCCACCGATGTTTATTTTTAGTGAACAGTTTAAGAATTGTGGGCTACAGTTGTGGGCCCATTTTAAAGGATTTTGATACAAATTGCCTATTCAGACTTCCTAATAGTTCATTCTCCCACCTGCCATGGGAACTGCTGCCTTTTCACAACCTAATCAGAGCTGCATTTATCATTTTAAAACAGCCTCATTGATTTGATAGATGATTTGATACATCATTTCAATTTGCGTTTCTCCCATTTTGAGTAAAGCTAGACATTTTCCCTCAGGAATTGTGTGCTCCGGTAAACCCCGGATCTGTGGCTTCTGCTTCCACGCTCCCTTTGGGTATCCCTCTGTGTTCTCCATTTAAAATAAAAAAGTGGTGACACGCAAGAGCTCTCCTGGGTCAGCAAGAGGCTCGGGCTCCCCAGCCTCCAGGTCCACCTCGAGGAAACTGTTCCTCCTCCGGCCTCATGGGAAGCCCCTGAAGTGTTCTTTGCTTTCCCTGCTTCAAGGTTCTTCTTTGTTCTTTAATATGAGATGAAACAGATTCACTGTTTGTTTGTTTGCTTTTTGTGGGACGGGAGGGGCTTATCCTCAACTATGACTATCTCTGTAAGATGTCCATACAACTCACCTGTAGAACAGCAGGAAAAGAAAGAGGAAAACATTTTTACTTCCTCACAGGTAAAGGGATTCTCAAGCAGGGACAGAGTATGAGGACCAGCCTGGAAACATTGTTTCCTCCCCAGGGCAGAGTCGTTCTGAGTTTTTCTCTCCCTTGGGAACAACTGGAATGTAGCTTAGGAAGTGAGGGCGAAAACTGAATTAGAAAAGAAAAAAATCAAAGTTACTTGAAAAGGGATCCAGACTAGAAAACGCTGAACCCCACCCACCCTGGCAGGGCAGCTGGGGATGGCGGTAGCAGTAACTGTCCTGGCGCCCTGGCCCCATGTTTCAGACTCCTGCACTTGGCATCCTCTACACAAAGCCAGTAGCAGGTTTGCACTACAGAGCTGGCCCTGGTGGTGAATTTCTAAAATGGTGCTAACATGTGCCAGCTGGAAAGCAGGCAGCCTGGTGGCATGCGGGGGACAGGTTCTCCCTGACCTTTGCCTTCTCCCTGGTGTGCTGGGGGCATGTTTGGAAGCTCCCACACGTGCACGCCTCGCATCTAGCCCCAGAGCCTGGCTGGAGTCCCACGGTGTCAGTGGCATGGGCAGTGAGCCCTGTGGGCCCACACATGTTAAGTGCAGTGATGAATCTCCCCTCTACTGAATGACTCTACCCCTGCCACTGAGCCAGCCGTCTGGAAGGGACCCAGGCATCTGCCAGTGGCTTATGGGCAAAGAGTGTTGACAAGTGATTCCTTCTAGTAATGTTCCTGGCTCAGTAGACAAGAGTGTACAGTAGTCGAGAACCTGTTACATCACATACTATCTGGGAAACTTTCAGCAAATTATTTACCCGTTCTGAAACCTACTTTCTTCACTTAGGTATGAATGATAAAGGTTCTTAAATTATACACAGGGTGGCCGTCGCAGTTAATGGTTACTTATTCTTCCAGTTTGCTCAGATCAAGACCTTGTCGCTCTTCTTGGTTCTTCTGACTTCCTGTGAAATCTGTCAGCAAATCATACCGAGTATCCAGGATCTGAATAGTTTTCACCAACTTCATGGCTTCCTCAGTGTGACTGGATGGAGCCTGCTGGAGAGAGAAGGTTGGGTCGTGGAGGGACTACAGTCGTTGGTAGATGTTCACAGTTCTCTTAGGAGGCGGCGTCCATTTGCAGGAGGCAGGTTTCTGGGGGAATACGCTTTTGGAGGTGTGTCTCCAGCTCACGCTTTCCCCTGCGCCCTGCTTCCTGGCCACCAGGAAGTGTGCAGCTTTTCTGTACCGTGTCTGTCAGGCATGATGTTATGGCCTCGGAGCCAGCTGACCAAAGGACTGAAACTTCTGGAGCCGTGAGCCCAACCTCTCCTTTAAGCTGAGAAAGCTGAGCAGTGTATGCATCGTCATGTTGGCGTCCTTCTTGTTTCTATCCCCAGCCTCCCGTAGACTCGTGTTTGCAGAACAATCGAGTAATTCCTCCCAGAACACAGACTGCCTTGTATCTCTGGGTCTGGATGACGCCGGCCATGCGTCATGACAACAGATGGCGGGGACATGGCGCGGAACTGAAGCTGTAGCCCACCCCTGCGTGAGCAAGCCGTTGCCTTGTCGCAGCCAAGCTTCGAGTGACTTCAGAGTCTGCCAGTGTCCACAGGACGCTGTACGGGAGAACACGCTCCCGAGCCCAGGTTCCAGCTAACCTGCGCTTGCATACCTTAGGCTCAGAAACTGTGGTGGTGAATGTTAGGAGGTGATTCATTCTGGAATAACCAATAACTAATACAGATTATTGGCATCTGCAAGAAGGGGCTGCCACAAATGCCTGTTAACGTAGGAGGAGCTTTGAGAAGAGGGAGCAGAAGAAACAAGAGGGGCATCAAAGAGAGTTTCTGAAAACTGAAGTGGCCCTGAACAGTCTGCCGCGGTGCCCACAGGGCAATAAGGACCGTGGTACTAGAAACTGATAGAAGGAGCTCCTGGATATATTCTGGCAGAAAGTTTAGCAACAGTGCCACTTTCATTATGTAGAAACAGAAAATCCACCTAATGAACTGTGTGATATTTCAGCAAGATGTTAGAAGTTTTTTGTTTTTCTTACCCTAGTTCTTGATGCTAATAGTAAAATGCAACAGGAGGGGAATAAGCTACAGAAAGAATTATTAAAAACTAAGGTAGCCTGATTTAGAGACCTACTCAGACTGCCAGATACTAACTGATGGTAAAATGAATATCTAACTGTGTACGGCAAATCAAGGGCACTGCCAAAGGAGCGGTCCACACGTAGGTCTGAGAATATAGCTATGAATTACTCATGAAGGCCTCAGATCTACAGGATGCCTTAGAGAACCTTTCAGGTAGACAAAAGGTGCTAAAGTGTTTAGCAATGTGTTTTACACATCTTTCAACCAAGTGGGTTTCTAAGAAGCTTAAGGGAAGGCTTACCGACTGTAGGAGTAGCCGAAGACGGGGAAGGGCTTATCTCAGAGAGACCGGAGTGTGGCTTTGTCTAACGGAGAAAAGCCCTAATGATATTCGTAGGAAACCCACACAATTTTACAGATAATTATATTCACAAAAGTACTACCAGCTTGGGCTGAAAGGGGCAAACAGTGAAAAATCGAGCCTTTTGACCTCCAAAATCATACTGACAGGAAAGCGGGTAAGAAGAAAAGATGAACGAGGGGATGGAATGTAGAGCCCCAGGAGGTAGAGTGGAGAGCCATGGTGAATTACTTACCCCTTGGCAGACCCAAACCTGAGTCCTGGGTGGGCAGCTTCCAGCACTTACCCCCCAGATTTCAGAATCGCTGTGGGTCAGTCATTACTTTACACCTTCTGTTCCCATTTTGAACAGCCGTCCTGAGTTGCAGCATTGTATGGTGGGGGTGGGCGTGGTCTGTCTGGTTGGAGATTTTCGAGTAAGAAGGAGCCGTGTTAGAGAAGCTCTTCCTTGGGCCGCGCTCAGACAATGGAATCCCAGACTTGGACCTAGCCGAGGAATGGGATGAGTCTTCGGGAGCTCGGCAAAGGGGAGCCCGGGAGGAGGGAGTCGCAGCGGCTCGGGGCGGGCGGTCAGCTCCAGAGGCCCCTCCTCCCGGCCCGGAGCCGGCTCACAGCGCCCCTGAGTGAGCCGCAGCACCAGAGCCAGTCTCCACCCCGGCAGTGGGCTCTCAAGCGCTGGACCCCGGGTGGGGTGAGAGACGAGGCTTCGCTGACCCCGCTCCGAGGCTCGGCTCTTCCCTCGTCCCGTCCTCTCCTGCGTTCCAGCAAGACGGTGGCACACTTCGGTCTCCTGGCGCGCGCAGCCTAAAACATCTACTCCCTGTCCAGTGGTGCTCGTTAAAGAAATGTTCAGTTCAGCATCTTGAGAACATAATGTTAAGTGAAATAAACATTTAAGTTTAGATATCGTGGTTTCTCTTAGATGAGGAGCCCGAGGTACACTGTAAGAGCACAACTAAGATAACGGCAGACAGAGAACCAGGGAGAGGGAGGGCAGGGAGGGAGAAAGGAATGAAGAAAGAATTGAGATGTGTCTTGAACATGTACCGACTCCCCACAAGGGATGTAATCATGTACTGCAGATACGTACTAATAAAAATGGAATAGAAAGGAAATGTTCACTTGATAATGGGTTTATGAGCTCATCGCGGATACCAAGAACAAGAACGAAACAGCCTTAAATCTTAAGTTCAAGGATTCACGGTTGAGATAACGTTGGCAGCTTTGTCTTGCTTTTCTGTGGACTTCAAGAGCAGGGTGGAGATAACTGGGTTCCCTGGTTCTTTGCTCCGAGCCAGCCCTTTCCTGCTCCTTTTCATTCCGTGTCCTCTCTGTCCGACTCACATTCCCACATACTCACACTCACTGTAATGTGTCGAGTGACTATCCTTAAATTTTTATGCTTGTAAAATGTGTAGCGGTTTGTGTGTATGTTTATATGCAAGTTTGTAACTTGCATAAATGGAGAAGGTGCTGTAGCTTGCTCTGTCCTGTATTTTCTGTTTAGTACTATGTTTTGAGAAATATTCATGTGGTTTTAGAGAACGGAAGACAGGAGTAAATTGTGGAGGGTCAGGGACCTGTCTTTTGCACCTAGCCTTGGTTAGATAATGAAATTCCAGACTTTGAGAATATAGCTATGAAATCATGTAGTTCACTGTTTTCTTGGTGTTTCATAGTACGTCTTTATGGTAACAGTTTTGATGTGGTCAGGCTGGCAAGTATGGTCCCTAAACCTTCCCTGTCTTCACCGGGGATTGAACTCGGGGCCTTGCACTTGCCGGACAGGCATGGCGCCACTGCTACATCCTCCAGCTGCGCTTAACTGTCTTGCTAAAGAATTCCTTGTCTACTCACATCATAAATATATCCTCCCCCATTGGCTTCCTTTATTGGGGGGGGTACCGAGGATCAAGCTCAGGACCTTGTGCTTATGAGGCAGGTGCGGTGCCACTGTGCTACATTGCCAGCCCTAATGACTTCTAAAAGGCGTAAAGTTTTGTCTTTTCTAAGGCATTATTTTTCTTTTTTGTGGTCCTGAGGATCGAACCCAGAGCCTTCACACTGAGCTTTTGGGTTGTGAGACAGGTCCGCTTAGGTTGGCCCGGCTAGCGTGACCTGACGGTACTCTTGCCTCAGCTTCAGAGTCAGGATTACAGACAAAGGCTGTCATGCTGGCTTGCAAATTAATACGCTTGATGTTTGTTTTGTTTCTAACGTAGGGTGTGAAGTGAGGATCTGATTTTATCTGTGTCCTACACAGATAACAGACCGTCTTAGTTATGCTGGTCAGTCCGCCCTGCAAGGCTCATTTTGTTCTGCGGTGGTTGTTCCCTTGTGCTGCTCTTTGTCTCTTCTTGTACCAACACTGCATTATCTGAATTGTTGTTGTTTTACCTTGTTCAAATTATTTTGACCCTTTGTTCTTCTTACAGATTTTAGCTTGTTTAGTTGTATCCACTCCAGCCATCACCATTTACACACATCTAGTGAGAATTGCATTGACTTTATACACCAACTTGGGAAGATACTGATTGCTTTAGAAAATAGAATCTTCTATCCAAGTACATGTACTCTTAATTAGGTCTTCCTTGCATCTCTTTATACATATTTATGATTTTATTGATAAAGGGCTTGGTAAATTCTGGTTGTTTATTATTTGCACTTTAATGACATTTTTAATTACACAACTTGGTGATTTTTGCTGGCATACAGAAAATGTATCATATGTATTACTTTAAAATCTGCTGCAGTGATTATTCCAGATTACTTTGGATTTTATATGGAAAAGAAAATCACATGCAAAAATAAATAACTTGGTTTCTTTCCAGTCCTGATATTCTGCCTCTCTGCTCTTTTTTTAGGGATGCTGGGACAGCCTTGAATAAGAGTAGAGGGAGTTTTACCTCTCTGTTTTTCTGATCAGAGGGGGGCTTCTAGGATTTTAAGTATCACATTTATTACTAGGTCTTCATGGAGTTTTTTTTTTATCAGATTCAGGAGAGTTCTTTTATACTTAGTTTGCTGAGAAATTTTGCTTTCCCTTTGGGATTTCTGAACTTTATTTTTCTAATGGTTTTCAAGGAATTCATTGCTTTAAAAAGCAATAAGATGACCATAAGGGTTTTTTCTTTACTTTGTTAATATAATTATCTAATGAATATCTTCCACCTTGATCGAGCATACACAGGATACCTCGCTTTTAACTTTTATTTTTAATAAAATATTTATTTGGAAATCTTGTTTTGTGTCTGTACATCTATGTTTAGGTGTGAGATTGTCTCCCTTGTGCTGCTAAATCTGATTTTGGTGTCCTCTTTTACTCCTCAGTAAAGTGAAGGGAAGAATAAATTCCTCTTCCTCTGTTTCTACCTTATGTTTTATTACTTCCTTTAAGCCTTCTCTGGGTTTGTTAATGTTCTTTCGTTAACTTCTGAGGTTGCGTGGCCAGCTCACTCATTTCGCTTGTTACTTTCTCGTATGAAGTAGATAGCCCGAGTGTGGCCATAGCAGTTCGTACTCCTCCCATCCGGCCACTGGGACATTTCAACAAGACAGGTGGTCTTCAAGCGGCCCAGGAGCGCTTCTTACTGTTTTTATTGCACAGGTTGAGATGGTACCAGGGGACATAATCTGACCCTGTGGCGTGACACTTGACTGCTACTAACCTGCATCTGGGCGGCGGTGATGGAGAGGAGGAGAGGCTTGGGCGGAGCACGCACAGGAGATCGCCAGTCCTGAGAGTGTCCACGCAGGCGTCTCTGGAGGGCCTGTGGCCTGGTATCTGGGTGGAGTAGCATCTTGTGGGGACAAGGACCTAGCTTGGACCCAGGTTCTTTTACTTGTGTGGTGCTACCCAAGGTTTTCTGAAAGGCTCCATAGTCCTCTTATGCCTCAGTGACCCAGAACTGTGGCTTCTCTCCCCTCCCCCTGCCCTGCTCAGGCTTCAGCTTGTCAGTGCCACTGGTGACTCAGCACAGTCCCAGATGCCACAGTAGGGCAGTGCAGGTCCAGAGGACCTCGTGATGACAGGGCTGCCCCAGGGGCACTTCCTGGAAGATGTTTTAAAGACAGAGCTCACATCCCAAGCCTGGTCTCTGTGATCTTAATTTGTGGCTTTGTCTGATGGGTCTTGCTTCCCCTGCATCTTTCTCTGGTTGTTTATTTGGGCAGAGGATACTCTCCTCCGTTTTATGTCTGAGCCATTTCCTCCCGTGAGCCTTTGCTTTGAGGTCTTTTGCATGCTGAGCTCTGTGGGGACGGCTGGGTTCTTCTGAGAAGGGAGCTCTGGTTGGGGGGTCAGACAGTGCTGCCCCCAGGGTGCCATCTCTGCCCAGTGGTGATCCCTGTAGATCTAACTGAAACTCTCAGCAGATTTCTTTGGACTTGGGCTAATGAGATTTTTCCTTTAAAGGAACTTTCCATTGTTTGTTTTAAAAGTGAAATGAGCATTTTTTCCAACCGCAGAGGCAATGCTGAAAGACTGTAATTTCTAGGATCCAAGTCTGAACTTAAAAAGAAGAAAAGGGAGAGAAAGGCTTCCAATTAAAACGAGTCTCTTTCTTCCTCCCCTCAGGCTTTCTCTCATCTTGTCTTTGTGTAGGGAAGTCAGCAGGACCCTTTGTTTTTCCCTTCCACCTAAACTCTTAATGAGCAAATTCTTCTATTTTCTGTTCTCCAATAAAGTGATACATGCAGCTAATTAGATACTAGGAGCTGGGTAGAATCTGAAGTTGAGATTTTAGTGCCCCCCAGTTCAGTGCGCACCTACCGCGTGCTACTCATCAGCTAGGGAATATTTGCCCACAGCACAGTCCCTTGCCCTTGGGCATCGTGGCCTGAGAGGGTCCACAAGTTAGGGCCACAGGGACTGATGCTGGAGGAACAGAGGGGATCGTGAAGAGCAGCCTAATTAGCTCTAGTGTCCTGTGTTTCTTTCTTTCTCTTTTTTTCCTTCTAGGACAAAACAGTGTGTCCACACTGGGCAGGGTACCACGGTGAGGAAAATGTAATCCCTGCTCTTGGGACTGCAGTCCTTGGGGGAACCAGTCATAAAAGCCCGGTTCTAGGCCGGGGGACCGAGGGCCAAGCACCGTGAGACAGTGGCGAAGCCAGTGCTGCGGGAGCTGTGCCCAGACAGGAGAGGAGGAGGGCCTCGAGGAGACGAGCCAGGCCCGCTTCTCTGGAATGAAGTCCCAGGGCGGAAAGCACCTAGATAGCCTAAGGCAGGCAGGTGGCATAGACCTGTGAGGTGGGTGAGGTGGGGAGAAGCCAGGTCCCTCTCCTGGTGCGAGGGCCGCCGGTCGCTGCGGAGAAGAGCTCAGAGCCGGCTGGCCTGAGCGCTCAGGTTCATTACCAGTCCTGATTCTACCTTCCAGAGTCTGCAGCACTTGGCTGGAAAGTTTATGGGAACTGGCTTATTCTCTGGTGTCTTGGCACCTTCCCCTCGTGTCCTGATTGGAACCAGGGAGGCTGTAAGTGCAGACGTTTTTGTACCTTAGAGTAAATTATATCTGCGTTCCTGGAGAAGGCCATGGTGAAAGTGTCTCTTGTTCCAGTGGCCCCACTCTCCCTCAGGAGACCCGAATTCCGAGCCGGCGCTACTATAAAGTTGATGAATGCGTGCCAGGCTCTAATCCAATATGCAATTGCCCTTCTTTCTCCTCTCCTTTCTGCAGGGAAAGGAAGCTGGATTTTTTTTAATAAGGTAATAGCACCTCTTTTATATTTTCCTTTCATAAATTATAAGGAATTGAAAGCAGAATAAGGCAGCAGCTTGGCATAATGGAAAGATTACTGAACTGGGCGGGAGTGTAAATTGGTACAACTACTTTTGGAGAGCAAATTGGCAATATCTAGTAAAGCTGAAGCCCAGGAACACCCCTCTGAGGCCAGTTCCCTGGAGAAACTCTGGGCCTCGCGTCTGGAAGACACGGCAGTGTTGTGAGTCCATTAACAGGACCTGGAGACATTGTGTCTACCAGACACTCACTGCAGCATTATTTGTAACAGTGGGGAAAAAAATGGAAAGAAAAATGTGCATCACTAAAGAGATAAACTGTGGTGTCTGAGTACTTAGAATTGAACGAGCCACTTCTGCGTGAATCAACATAAATTGCAGCATAATAGTGAGTTGTAGGAGGTCTTGTACAGTGTGTTTCAAGTTTGAAAAACATATAAAAGATTTTATATATTATAGGTACATGTACATGTTATAACAATTTAAAACCTCATGAGAATGATACATAATGAATTCAGGATGATAATAACCTCTCAGAACATGGAGATTGGGAATAGAACTGGGAGTTTGGGAATCTTCAACTGGATTAAATGTCTTATGAGGAAAAACTGTGATCAATTTTTTAATTATAGAATAAAAACCATAGTCAAAGTGCTTTTTTTGTTTTTGTTTTTGTTTTTTGAAACAAGTTTTTGCTTTGTAGTTCAGGCTGGCCCTGAGCTCACTATGTAGCCCAGGCAAACCTGGAACTCAGCAATCCTCCTGTCTCTGCCTCCCGAGTGCTGGGATTATAGGCATGAGCCACCATGCCCTGCACTATGGTGTGTGGTACTAATTGCTGGTGGGTGTGAGTCACCACGCCCAGTATTGTTGTATATGGTTACTGGGGATCAAACCAGGGACCTTGTGCTTGCTAGGCAGGTGCCAGAACCATTGAGCTAAATCTCTGGCCCATAGCCAAGTTTTTCATAATGTAGAAATTCAACCACCTAGTACCACCAAAAACGAAAACAAAAACAAAAACAAAAGAAAAGTAGTTCCGATGGGAGGTGGTATATTATTATACTCTTCTATATGCAGGGGTGTGGATAGCGTTCCAGCCTGCTCATTACTGAACAGTGTGACTTTGGACATATCTATAGAACGAGACTTTGGACTAGGTCATCCAGTGTCCTTTGTGTGGCTCAGGGATCCAAAAGGAAGTTTGAGGAGGGTGTGCCGTGAGTTCCTGGAGCACTATGTCCACTGAGACGCAGGAAAAGAAAATCAGTACAGAATGTCTCCCTTGGCAGGGAAGCCTGGCTGCTCATGTTTTCAAACTAGAGCTGCAGGAGCACGGAAGGCGCGAGCCTCCCTGTGGAGGCCAGTCGTGCTCAGGTTTCCTAGAGCCTAGGACAGGGCGGTGGGTGGTGCAGGGTCAGGAAGGAGCACGAGCTGGGTTCCTGGCAGGCAGGGATCCAAATCCTGTTACACGGCTGTGTGGCTTTGGGAAGCCTCTAGCTTACCAGTGAGAGAGTGGGAAAGGGGTTCCTTTTTTTGCCTCAGGAAGGGAGTTTATGATAGACAAAACAATGACTCTGAGCGTGATATAGAGTGGCGGCACTGCCATTTTTGTCTTCTTCCAAATCATACATTTCAGTTGTTCATCCACGAGCAGTCACCAGCCCGCAAAAGGATCCTCTCTGTGCTTTACCTGCGTCTCTCTCCTCCTACCTTTGGAGCAGAGACACTGTTTTCAGCTGCATGTAAGGTTATGGATTCATTCACTGATTGAGGGTTGGTTTGGGACACAGCACCCCTGCCTTGATAGAATTTATATCTGATGAGGAGACAAATATTTATATTCTGATAAGGAGAGAAAATATTCAAGTAAATTAATCAGATAGTTGAAATGCTACAAGGGAAGTGAGTGATATGGCAGAGACCGAGTGGTCAGTAGAGCAGAGCTGCATGAAGTCAGGGAATCATTTTAAGGAGGTGACATTGGGCTCAGAAGTGGGACATGATTTTAGGAGCTCAGGTCAGGTCCAGTCTTAGGCTGAGATTATTGTGCGCTGGAGAGAAGAGGATGAGTGCAGGCCACTTTTGGGCCTGATGTGTATGTGTGGGAAAAGAGGGTGACCGTAAATAGCTCCTTATGTTTTGGTTCCAGCACTTCATGGGGTGTTGGGGCAGTTTACGACACTGGGAAGACATTTGTGGAGGAGGTAGTTAACTTTTGGCCACGTGGTGTTTTAATTAGGTGGAGAAATGAAGGTGCCATGTAGGAAGCTGGATATGTCTGATGCTCATTGAGAAATCAGGATGAGAGAGATAAATGGGGCGTCACTGGCAAAGGGACAATGTTCAAAGCCACAAGACTGCTTGTCTTGGTTATTTTTCTCATTGCTGAGACAAAACACCCCTTAACTGAAAGTTAAAGGAGGAAAAGTTTATTTTGGCTCACAGCTTTTAGAGGTTGCAGCTCAGAGCCTGCTGGCTACATGGCAGGGTGGCATGGTAGAGAGGTGTTGCTGAGGAGAAACAGTTCATGGTGGGCAGAAGACAGCAAAGCAGCAAGTGACATCAGCAGTCCCTTCTTTGTATTTTATCCAGGTTACACACCCTTAGGGTGAGTAGCACTCACTTCCAGGGTAGTCCTCTCCATTATCCATCCTCAGAACTCATCCAGACCCAATCAGTGGGTGAATTTAGTAAGCACCCACCCTTGATCCCAGCATCACAGTCTAGATCCATCCACCTTGGAAAAGCCCCACCTATGATTGCATTAGGCTTTGGGGCATGTCTAGACACAAGCCATAACTACTCTCCACAGGGAAGGCAGAGAAGACCTAGAACTGAGCTTTAGGTGTCTCAATTTTAAATGTTTGATCAGAAGAGCAAGAGCAGAGAGGATCCTGAGAAGAAATAGCAGCCAAGATGGGGAGAAATCCAGTAAGGATGCTATCACTGAAACAGAATTGAGTATGAAGAAGGTGGTGATTAATTCCAAACGCTGCTGATAGGCTGAGAAAGGAGAAAGAAATGGTAATGTGTTTGGTAGTGTGGAGTCGCTGACTACTTCCACAAGAGGAAGCCTCAGAGAATGTATTGTGGAGCTCCTTATCTAGAAGATTTTGGTACTGGGTTGTTAGCATCTAAGACTTAAGTGAATAGAGCTAGAAAATAAATTAGTTTTTAAGAGAATAAAGAATTATGAATTCATATTATTGTTCAGTGTGAATTTAAGATTACAACAAAACTCCTGAAAGCAATTTAAGATTGTTTTCCTTTAGAAAATTGGTATGTGTTTGCAGTGTGTTATACTTACATTTTTTTCTGGGGAGTATATAGTACGTATATATCATGTATGTATCCTTTTTGATCTCTGTTTTCTCTTCTTTGCCTTCTCTGATCTCTTCCCTATCTCCAAAAAATCTGCCTTTAAGTTTCCAACAATCTCTCCTTTATTTTATTGTTTAAATTAATTAAATATTGAATTTTTCATACTGAAGAAACCATGGGGTACTTATCTTTCTGTGTCTGACTTATTTTATCTTAATGTTATGTACTAAAAATCCATTTTTGGGCAAATGATGTGAATTCCTCTTTTATGGTTGTATAAAATTCTATTGTGTGTATACACTGTATTTTCTTTATCCATTGTTTATTGATGGGTATTTGGCCTGTTTCTAGAGGTTAGCTATTTTGAGTTGCATTACTACACATGCATTGTTATGATATGATGACTTAAACTTGGAAATATACCCAAGAGGGTCAGTGTGTTTCTGTTTTTTGAGGAAACTACATACTGATTTATTTGTTTACATTCCTGTTAAGAAGTAGGAGGGGTTCCTTTTTTTTCTTCACATCCTTGCCAGCACTTTGGTTTTTTTTTGTTGTTGTTCTTATTCTTTTTAAAATTATTTATTTATTTATTTTTGAGACAGGGCCTTGTTTTGTAGTTCAGGCTGGTGCTGAGCTCACTGTGTAGCCCAGGCTAGCCTCAAACTCACAGCAATCACAGCAATCCTCCTGCCTCTGCCTCAAGAATGCTGAGCTTACAGGTTTGAGCCACCACGCCTGGCATTATGATGTGTGGTACTGAGTGCTGAGATTAGGATGTGAGCCACCACACCTGGCATTGTGGTATGTGGTGTGCTGGGGATCAAACTCCGGACCTTGTGCTTGCCAGGCAGACACTGTAACCACTGAGCTAAAAATCCCTGACTCCTGTTGCTGTTATTCTTTTTCCTTTTTTCTTTTAAATTGAATTCTTTATTGGTACATTTTATATACACCTCCCAATCACACTCAACATTGGGAAATTTGTACCAGTATATGATACGAGTTAATTCTCATTTTTACTCATATCCCTACCCACTGTAGAACCCCCCCACCCCCTATATACATGTGCTTTCTTTTTCTTTTCAAATCATATTTATTATTATTATTTGTGTGTGTGTGTGTGTGGGGGGTACCGGGGATCAAACTCAGACCCTTGTGCTTCCAAAGTAGGCACGGTACCACTTGAGCTAAATCCCCGGCCTCATATTTCTTTTTTTTAAATTTATTGGTACATTTTATTGGTACATTATATGTACACATCACAATTACACTTCACATTGAAAATTTGTACCAGTATATGACACAACTTAATTCTCATTTTCCCCTTCCCCTACTCACCCTACCTCCCCTTGCCCCTATATACACAAGCAGTTTCCTTTTTTTTACCATCAATTTTTTTCTTTCTTCATTATTTACCCCTAAACCCCATTTCCCTTTGAATATTTACTATTTCACAATATCAATCATGCATTCTAGAGCACATTTATAACTTCAGTTTCTCATACCAGAGAAAATATATATTTACACATCTGTGACATATTTATTTCACTTATGAGTATGTCCTAAAGGTACGTCCATTTGAGTATAAATGATTCAATCTCATCAATCTTTATGGCAGAGTAATACTCCATTTTATAAAAAAAACACATCTTTATCCAGTCTAGAGTGGATGGGAATTTGGGTTGTTTCCAAGGCTGAGCGATCACAAACTGAGCTGCTATGAACATGGGTGCACCCTGTAGATTTAAATGAGCTCTAGGATGTATGATAGTTTGTGTAAAATAGGCAGTTTCCAAAGGGAATTTGGTGTGGGAATGTGATAAGGAGAAGGAGTAAGTATGATTCCAAAAGAAAATAAAAGAGCATGTATATTACTATGCTTTAATTTTTTCCTCAGATTTTTTTTTTTTTTTTGAGACAGGGTCTCCCTTTGTAGTTCAGGTTGGCTCTGAGCTCACTATGTAGTCCAGGCAAGCCTCAAACTCAGCAATCCTCCTGCCTCTGCCTCCCGAGTGCTGGGATTACAGGTGTGAACCACCATGCCTGGCACTGTGGTATGTGGTACTGATTGCTGGTGGGCGTGAGTTTCCACACCCAGCATTGTTATGTGGTTACCAGGGAGCAAACTCAGGACTTGTGAGGCAGGCGCCAGAACCACTGAGCTAACCCTCCGGGCCTCATATTTATTTTTTTTTGAGACAGGGTCTCGCTTTGTAGTTCAGGCTGGCCCTGAGCTCACTATGGTGCCCAGGCAAGCCGCTGCAAACTCAGCAATCCTCCTGTCTGCCTCCTGAGTGCTGGGATTACAGGCGTGAGCCACCACGCCTGGCATTGTGGTATGCGGTGTTGATTGCTGGTGGGTGTATCTCCACACCCAGCATTATATATATGGTTACTGGGATTGAATTTAGGACCTTGCGCTTGCGAGGCAGGCACTGGAACCACTGAGCTAACCCTCCAGCCCTCTCATATTTATTCTTAATAGGAGCTGTTCTGAGTGGAATAAGGAGGAATCTCAGAAAAGTTTTGATTTGCATTTCTCTGGTGCCTAAAGATGCTAAATATTTCTTCATGTACTTTTTTAATTTAAAAAATTTTAAAATCTTTATTGGTACATTGTATAACACATCATGATCACACTCAATATTGATAATTTGTACCAGTATATGACACAATTTAATTCCCATTTTTTCTTGTTCCCTGACCCACTCCACAACCCCCACCCCTAAATACATAAGTTTTGTTTCCCTTTTTTTTTTTTAATTACCATCACTTTTTCTCTTTACCCCTCATTACTCACACCTCCACCATATTTCGCTACTTCTGTTGGTCATTTGTACCTCTTCTTTGGAGGTGTGCTTATTTGGTTTTCTTATTGGATCCTAAGGTACTCAAGTCCTTTTCTAGGGGTGGTTTCAAGGTTCCTTCTGTTGCGAACAGAGAATTGGTCAGGACAAGCTCACAAGATAGCAGGGGATGAAAGGTATGAAAAAATTCTCAGAGTGCAAGGATTTAGCTCAGTGGTTCCAAAGCCTGCCTCACAAGTGCAAGGTGCTGAGTTCAATTCCTAGTACCAAAAACTACAGCAGCAACAACAAAAAAAATTCCCTTCAGAGCAATTGGGGGCCAATTAAAAGTAGGAAAAGAAGTGTACTTTACAAGAGGAGAGTGGATCACTGTGAAGGTGAGAACACAGTGGCCAAGAACTAACTGGTGGTTGTTTTGTTTTGTTTTGTATCTCATACTCCTCAGGCCGGCATATCTAGGCCATCCTATTAAAAACCTTGAGTTCTCACAAGAAGAATTGAAAATAACACTCTCTGATTGGTTCTATGTGCAATGGTTTGGGAAATGTTCTGCACAAATGTCCTGGAATTCTGTGATCAATGGGTCATGCCCACTTCCTTCAGCCAGTTTGCCATGCCTTAATCTTGTGCCCCAATTCATTCATGCCTGTGGTGTTTTTTTTTTTTTGTTTTTCTGAGTGGCTTCTTTGTCTTTAGGTGGTTCATTTTCTTTTAGTTGTTTATATATTCTAGCATGAGTCCTCTCTCAGAAGAGTAGCTGGAAAAAATTTCTTCTTATTCTGTAGATTGTCTCAATTCTGTTTTCTTCTTAGCTTAATTTGATGGAATCCCATTTGTTGATTCTTGGTATTATTTCTTAGCTATTGGAGTTCTTGAAGTCCTTGCCTGTGCTTATGGCATCAAGTTTTTTATGTTATCTTCCAGCACTTCTCAGCTTTTCTGTTTTTATATCTAGGTTTTCCATTCATTTTGATTTGATTTTAATAGAGGGTAGGAGGTAGATGTCTACTTTCATTGTTCTGTATGTGGATAAACAGTTTTCCCAGCAGTATTTCTTAAAGAGTCTGTCTTTTCCCCAGCATGTATTTTTGGTCCCTTTGTCAAAGATCACGTGACTGAAAATTCATGGGGTTGGTTCTGTCTTTTATTCTCTTGGCCTGTATGTCTGTTTTTGTGCCAGTACCATGCTTAGTAGTGTAAGTTTAACTTTCTCACTTTACTCTTTTTGCCCAGATTACTTTGGCTATTTTTGGACTTTTCTGGCTCCACATAAATTTTACGATTTCTTTTTCTAGTTCTGTGAAGAATATTGTTGGTATTTTAATAGGAACTGCATTGAATCTGTAGATCACTTTTGGTTAAGACGAGCATTGTAACAATAATTGATTCTGCCTGTCTAGAAACAAGGGTTGTCTTTCCACTTTTAATAGCTTCTTTCTTAAGAGTACTGCAGTTTTTGCCATAGAGATTTTCCATCCCCTTAGGTTGACTCCTAGGCATTTAGTTTCTCTTTTGAGGCTGTCGTGAGTGGGATTTCTTCCCCCAGATTTTTTTTCTCATAGGTTCATGAGTGGTGTACAGGAGTGCTGTTGATCTTGTGTGTTGATTTTGTATCATGCTCTTTTACTGAATTTTCCCATTACCTCTGAGAGTCTTCTGGGGAAGCTTTTTGAGTTTTTCTTATATAGAGGAGCATATAATCCACAAATACATTTGGACTCCTTTGTTTTCTCTTTGTAACCCTTTTCTTTCTTTCTCTCCCCCGATTAGTATGGCTAAAGTTTTTATTACTATATTGAAGAGAAACCGTGAGAGTGGACACCCTTCCCTCATTCCTGTGAGAATATAACGCTGCTTCTGATCTGATAGGAGGCAGAGTCCAGTTGTAACGTGAGTGATTGGGAATGGTGGTAAATACAGATGTAAATACATCCACGACATACTGTGCAGAGTGTTTTCTGGGCTTGGGAACCTGCCTGCCATACAGGATAGTGGCTCATGTGAGTTTACATGTGGAGTAATAAGTGGAAATGTGAGTGAGGCTGTTGGGAAGATCCTACACTTTGAACGAATTGAGCTTTGGATTAACTGTACAGCTGAGTATAGAAATATGGGGCCCTAATTCTAGTTTTTCTGCAAAAGTAAGTGACAGAGCTTTTCAGCCAAAGGATGAATTAGGGAAGGCCTGGACCACTCAGCCACTTCACTGTTAGGCCTTTAAGCCATAGTCAGAAACCACTCCTTCCTTTGAATTGCAACAAGGATTTCTCCCAGAAATCCAGGCTGTTTGTGCATCCATTTTCCTACAGATGGCTCAGATTTGTCCTTTATTACTGAGTAGTATTCCCATATGTACAGATAATACAGTTTCTTTATCCATTTCTCCGTTGGTATATAGACTGTTGCCAGGATTTAGCTATTATGAAATTGTGCTGCTGTAAACACTGGTATACTTGTATAGCTTCAGTGTGATGTCTTAAGGTCTTTGGGGAAGACCCTTCGGAAGGAGGTAGCTGGGTCATAAGGAATTTCTTTCAGAAATCTCCATACTTGTTTCCATAAGAGTTATATTATTTTATATTCCTGCCAACAATGTAGGAGGTTCCTTTTTCAGCACAGCCATGTCAGTGTGTGTTATTTTTTGATTTTTTGATGATTGCCATTCTTTCTGGAGTTAGATGTACTCTTAATGTTGTTTTAATTTGCATCTCTCTAATGACCAGAGATGCTGGACATTGAGTGAAATAAGTCAGACACGTAAACTTAAATGGTATTTCTCATCCGAGTAAGGCAAGGTATAAACTAAAAGAAAAATAAAGGAAGGCTAGATTGAGACAAGAAAATAATCTCTTGCAAATTAGAAGGGATGGACCTTGCAAATTAGAAAGGAAGATGGACCAAAGAATGAGAGGAAGGGGTGGGGGAAATAGGTAGAGTGAAGATTTGCCAGGTGCAAGGTCCCAATAACCTCATTGAATGTGAACATTTTATGTCATAAATGTGAGTTAAGATTAATGTTATCAACAAGAATGAAAATGGGGAAAGAGGGGAGCTAGAGGAGAGAGAGGGAGGAAGAGATTTAAAAAATAAACTGAATGAGAATCAAGATGTGTCATGTACAGGTACAAATTCTCAATGTTGAATGTGATCATTATGTTTTAAATGTACCAATAAAATCAGTTAAAAAAAAAGCTGTGTTATATACATGTACCAATTCCCCAGGATGATTGTAAAATGCCAGTACTGCAGACATGTACAAATAAGATAAAATTTTAAAAAGACTTTCAGTGGGAGAAGGATTGATGGGAATCTTAGACTTGTCTAAAAAAAAAAAAACTGGTTTCATTGCCTATTCATTGTATGCCCTCGAGTCATATGGGCAATATTTGTGAATTTTCCTCATTTGTAAAATGGGTTGGAAGTCTCAGCTCTGACTATTTCTCAGGGTTATTGAGGCGTGAAATCAAGCATTAGATAGGGAAGTTTTTTGTGCTGTGAAGACACTTTAGGCAGAGGGTGTTCAGCCCCTCCCTCCATTCTCTCTTATGGTCCCACATTAGCAGGAGCATGCTTCTCTCTGACAAAGGTTTCCAAAGAAATTGGCCAAGAGTGCACTTACCTGGAAGACACTTTCCTGGGGATCATAAATGAAAAAAATAACAGAAAACAAAGTCCATGGGGTATCTGGCTTTTATTAGTTACTGTAGTAGGAAGAAAACCTTCAGAATAAACAGATTTAGAGATACATAGATAAAAACTGAATGTGGTATAATAACGGATCCCACCATGACTACATGCTTGGTGCCAGTTACATGAACTGGCATATCTCAAGTCCTGCTACCTTCATTCACAGATGCGGGAATTGAGCTCACAGAAGTCAAATGGCAGGCCCAAGACTGGGTAGCTTAACCTGTAACTAGCATGGTTCCCATCCTTCATGTTGTCTCCAAGTCCAGAGAAGTTCTGCAGACTCTTTATTGCAGAGTAGATACATGTGATTTCAACAGTACAGTAGACCCTGAATTTATGATTGGCCTCACATACAAACAACTTGGGTTTCAACCAGGATTTTAGTTTTAACTTACAACTAAGTTTTGAGTAATGACTTGAATGATGGCCACTTAAGCGGTCATAGACAAAGACTCAAGATGCCAGAAGAGCATATGTAAGTGTACATAAGCATCAGACTGAGTCCAGATGTGAATTTGTGGACATGATTTTTGTCAGTGCTTTATATAATTTCTATGATTACTATTATCATGCGCCCCCCAAGCTAGAAAAGAAGCTAAGGAAAGGAAGGCAAATAAGCAATCACGATAGAAAAGAAGAAGGAAATTGTGGAGAAATATGAGAGTGGTGTTCATGTGACCGATCTTGCTAATATGTATAGCATGTCAAAATCCATCATTTAGACAATCCAACAAAGAAAAGATTTGTATAAGGAAGCTAGTGTTGGTAACGGTGTTACTCAAATTAGTCACAATTGACTGGGTAACATGAGGTAGAAAGGCTATTAATGTAATTAATGGATATAAATAAAAGCTAGGTGGCAGGTTAAAGCATGAGTCTATAATTTTTGAAAAAGCTAGGGCTATAAATGCAGATCTTGTAAAGGATAATCCATGGGATAATGGTGAAACATTTCATGCCAGTAATAGATGTTTTTACAACTTTTAAAGCAAGAACTAGGGTTCATAGCTTAACTTTGCATGGTGAAACAGCCCGTGTTGATAAAAGGGTTACTGAAAATTACATACAACACTTTGAAATGATGACACAGAGAAGTGGCTTTTGCTCATAAAGTTTTCAACTGTGATGAAACCACTTTTCTGGAAGAAAATGCCCAGGAGAACATACATTACCCAGGAAGAGAAGAAAATGCCAGGCCTGTGAAAGATAGGCTAATCTTATTGCTATGTGCCAGTTCCAGGGGTGACTTTAAGATAAAACCTCTTTCGGTTTATCACCCTTGAGACCCCTAGAATGTTCAGAAAATGTAAAATCATGAAGGATAGGCTAGGGGTCAAGCAGAGATCTGACATAAAAGGCTGGTTAACAAGAGTACTTTTTCTTGAGTGGATCAGAGAGGCTTTCTGTCCTATTGTTAAGAAATACCTAGAAGCCAAAGGTTTACCATTCAAAGCTATCCTTATCATGGACAATGCTTTTGCCCACCCATGAGATTTAGAAGAATTGGCTTGAGAATTCCCATGGTTCTCAGTCAAGTTCCTACCACCTAATGTAACTTCTACTGCAGCCTGTGAACAAGCAGGTTATAGCTAACTTTAAGAAGCTATACACCAAGGACCTGTTCCTGAAGTGCCTCTAGATGGTCTTAGATACATATTTAATTCTGAGAGTTCTAGAAGGAACACTGCAACATCCTTTCCTGTGTGGGGTTAATTGAGAAATCCTGGACCAATGTCTTACTCTAAGGACCCTGAGATCTGTCTGGAAGAAAGTGTGGCCTAAAATTATGCAGGAGAAAGATTTTGAAGGCTGTATAGAGGAGCCTGAGCCTTCAGTTCACCCCGTGGTTGGTAACACTGTCACTGCAGTAGAGTGACAGGTATGTTGAAGAACTGGTAGAGGAACACTCAGGAGCTGTCTGCAGAGGAACTTCAGCAACTTCTGGCTGAGCAACAGAGAAAGGCGGCTGAGGCGCTTTCTGGAGAGGGGTAATATCAGTTAATTCAGTATATTTCTTCTAAAATAAATGGACAGAGCTATAAAAATTTGCAGAGAAGAACCCACCCAGACAGAGAAAAAGCCAATCATTGCATTCAGTTGCTTAATGATAATGTCATGCCATACTATAGAACAGTGTTAAGGAAGAGATAAAACAGACCACCTTAGACTAATTTTTAGTTCTGAAAAGTTTGAGATCTAGTGAACCAGAAGCAAGTCCTAGTGGGCTGTATACTCTCCCAAGGAGAGAAGGGACATCAGAGAACCAGCTTCCTGCTGTCACTGTGGAAGGGGACTCTCCTTCCAGACAACCACCTCCCATTTCAGCCTCCTTTCCTGCAAGCCAAAGATGCCAACCTGAATGGTGAGTACAGTATGAAATGCTATTTCTGGTAAATCGGACACATTTTATAACATTTTGGTGAATACACTTATAAAATCATTGTTTCTGATAAACACACATTATATACCCTTTTTTATTATGAAAAGGTTAGTTAAGAGGTGCTTTGGAAGGTTTTGCATGCATTATGAATATTTCCATTATTATGGGAAAAAGTTTAACTTAAGACCAACTAAAATAACTTAAGACCAACTTGACTTACAACCAGTCCTCACAAGTGAATTGAGTTTGTAAGTCAAGGGTCCACTGTAATAGGAAGCCCGATCCCAGGTTGGCTTCATCCCAAGTTTATGACACACCAGTGGAGGCACCCACATTGCAAATGGACAGATGTTGGGCTTGTCAATGAGGACTCTCTAAACGCCATGGGGAAAGCCTAGAACTGACCATACTCTGTTGTTTATTTGGCTGTCAGCCGCCAGAGCACAGAGGTGTGCAGCTGTTACTGGTTTTAACCTGTAGGATTGTTCGCAACATTCTGAGTATCTTTTTCTGTTGAAGAACCACCTGGTGATCTCCAGTTCACTTCATAGTTCAAACAGTGCAGCCTTAAGTGCTTCTGCCCCTCTGATTTTACTTGTAAAATAGGAATAATAATATCAGTCTCATAAGGTGGTTGTGAAGATTAAATGTAATTTAAAAACATGTGCATATATGTATATTTTAGATATAGATAGCATTTGGGGTCCTTTTATCTTTCTGCTATAGAAAGTTCTTGGATTTCTTTTTCCATTCCACCCTCAGAACACAGATGACAGGAGTGCACTGGAACCTGAACTTCTAAGTCAGAAATCTTAACTTGAAACTACAATAGGGAGAAATGTTCTTCTCTGGTTTGTGAGAAAGTGAAAAAAATGATGACTGCAAATTGCTTAATTATTACATACAGTTCTATACTTATTACATATAAATACTTTTATTACTTTTATTTTGCCCTAGAGAGGAATAAATGGCTTAATTCTCTTTCCATTCTTTCTTTGTTTGAAATTTTTGCTCGTTGACTTCCCTGCCTCCTCCTCTCTTATAAAACATCTCTCAGGTGATGAAACCTCGGAGCAGAGCAGGCAACCGGAGGAAACTTGGAGGGTCTGCGGGAAGCAGCCAGCTGTTGCTGGGGAGGGCTAGGGAGTGCATTTGTTTAATATCCTCATTTCTGTCTTGTGAGTCCAGTGTGTATTATTTCCACTGGGTGGGAGCCAGCACTGAGTTCTCCCTGTTGTGTCCAATCTTGAACATTTCTCTGCGATTATGTTTCATCCGGGGATTAGCAAATGCAGAGGGGAAAAACCTGAGAAGGTGTTTGGCACTGGGCTTGGTGCTGCGTTAGCACAATCTGCCAGCGTGCTGGGCTGATTGGAGAGCAGCGAGGGAGCCACAGGGGCCTCCGTCTTAGCGTACTGTAAACGGCCTGTTGATCAAGCAGCAGGGTTTTTGTTTATTTTTATAATCCTCAAGGAAGTTCCAAATAAACAGGTAGTTCTCACTTCCTTGCCTTGGTCTCCATCACCTGGCTCTCAGATCGGAGAGCACTGAAAAAGCACAAGCTCAGGATCCTCCTGAGATTTGCCAAGTGGCATCGTGGCAAATCTGGTACAAATCCCCAAAATGCAATTTCACTCTTTATAAGGGGATCTATGCACTTAGCTGGTAGAAGCAGAAGACATAACAGTTTCCAAAGAGACTCCTGACACTTAAGGCTCTGCTCCCTAAGACCTGGCAGGGCAGAGGCCATCCGGGAACCCACTGTGTCAGACGACCTCAGAATGGCCCATCACTGCCTGTCCTCACACCACACCGGACCTGCCTGCTTGTGTTGCCCTTACCGGTAGTGTGCAGCCTTTGGTGGAGCAGACTGAGGAGGACAGAGGCATTCCAGGAGGCCGTGTGAAGAACTCCAGCCTTTTACAGTCCTTCTGTGAGGCCAGGGGGAAGCAACACTTTAGCGGGTACTGAGCTGCCACCCACTTACTACAGAAGCAAGAGCTCCCAGGTCAAGTTTCGTGTTAAAACTCCCAGGCTGTTGGTTGTATTTAAATGGTTTGTAGCACAGTCGAGGAGTGTGTGAGGTCACCAGCTGGTCCTGTAAAAACTAGTTGAGGGCTGTAATCCTGGGAAGAAATCCAGCTGAGATGGCAGGGAGTCACCAGGAGAAGGGAAAATAGACTCGGTGTGCAAATGGCAGGTCTGAGGTTGTGCTGTGTAGCTGAGGCTGAGGAGTGACTATGGAAAGAGAAGAAAGTTCCAAGCTGGGCTGGCTGGGAGGCTCAGGTTTAATAAGAAGCAGATAGGGCAAGCACAGTCTCAGTGTCTGAAGCCATCAGGACACAGCATTTAGCTGGGGGCCCCAGGCCTGGGCCAAGAGGAGGGTGCCCAGAGGACGGGGTTAGGCTCCACTGGATCACTGTGCAGTCCCACTGGGGCTCCCTTCAGACTGGTCACTCGCTCCCCTGAGGAAACTGTTTAGTGAAGGGAGGCCATTATCGTAGAGGGGACACCTGAGTACAGAACGGTGGACACAGCTCTAAATTTGCTATTAGAAGACCTGGATTATACTCCTGATACTGCACGTACTAGTTCTTGGCAAAGTGGCTAACATAGCACAATCCCTAGTTTCCTCATGCAGAAAGCACGTGGGTTGGGCGTATTATTAAAAATAGGACAAGAGAAAGAGCTAGTCCTAGAATAACAGTATTGGTAAATTGATTGCAAAAGATTGTAGATCTTCTTGGAAGGAATCAGAGCCTGCTCCCCTCCCTCTTGAATCTGGTTTGTTGTGGGTCTGTGCCTTGGGCTCCAGAGACCTGGCATGCCTGCCCTTCCACAGGAACTCTGCCATCTATAGAACAGGACTGGGCTGGGATGTAGCTTAGTGGCAGTGCACCTGTCTTGCAAGTGCAAGGTCCTGAGTTCGATCCCTGGTACAAACAAACAAAAAACAAGCAAAAACCCCCAGGCCTGAGCTCAGGGTGAGGCGAGGCCACATGGGAAAGCCTTTTTTCTCTGCTGCAGCCCTCCCCGACTAGACACAGCTGTGGATCCCAGTAGATGGTGACCCACCAAGACAGGAAGAACCTTGGACTCACCAGAAATAATAAATGCTTCAAGCTGTTGACTTTAGGGTACTTTTTAGGTGGCAGTAACTAACTGATGCAGCATTTGTGAAGATTTTTCCAAAAATTAATCAGTCATAACTGATTAAGGTAAGTTAGCCTCTTGAACAGTGGCAGCAGCGCATGTAATTAACTGGTCTGAGAGGAGCAGTGTGGCTGTCAGCCTCGAAAGGCTCCCATGGAGCCAGCCCTAGGGCAGGAGGAAGAGACAGGAAGCACTGGGCTTTAGAATAGTGTAACAGTGCGAGAGAGGCAGGTCTGAAAGGAAGTCGGTGTTCAGTTGAGGTTTACAAAAATGTAATTTATTGTAACAATAGGTGAATTCTTTGTGTGAAATTCGTTTAAGATACTATTCAACACTGCAAATGTAATAGCTCAGAATTGGAGTTCTCCTTTTGTATGTAGAGATTTGCCAGATTAACACACTTTCGTGCAGACAAGCTTTGCAACATGGGCTCAAAGGTTATGTGTCGTCTCCAGGGTAACCTCAGCTGGGGTTCAGTGGGACTGACGGGCAGCAGAAAGTCATCAAGTGCATGGCGCTGGTTTAGGACAGCTGGTGGGACTGTAGAGCCATCTCTGTGATGGTTGACATTAGTATGTGAGGCGTGAGGTGAAGGGACTTCAGGCCCGAACAGCGTGGCACACTCCGTAGATACCGGTTCTATTGTAGAGGTCAGAGCTGCTGCGTGGGCCAGGCCAGCCTCTGCAGAGGCAGCTGTCATGTCACCCAGTGTGTGGTGGGTGTTGCCAGAGTGTAAAAGGAAGGAAACAAGTGTCTTGGAAGGGTCCTTACCTCACAGCAGCAGACTGCATTGACTCCCCAGGGCCCAGTGCAGAAATTCAGACAGGTATTCGTGAGGATGCCTGTCATGTGGGCATGGTGGAGACTATAGCAGAGATGGGGTAAGATTGGGTTGATGGCTCTAGTTCCTTTGGAAGCCTGTGATAATCATGATGGCCAGTGAAGAGAATTTAAACCATCAAATCATTCTAGGTGGGTGCTGGACCTTGCTGGGTCATGAGTGCTGTCTCCAGAGAACTAGTAGACTTGTTAGATGGACACCAGTGGTTTGTGTCCAGGAATCAGAATCATTTTCCAAAAGATGAGACTGCAGAGCCTCAGGAAGGAGAAGCTGGCAACTTCGGGATCACGAGGGCCTGGGCCCATCTCCGGAAGGTAGAAAGAGCTCTTAGACGTGCCATCCTTGCCCCTGCTCTGAACTCGAGTGACTCCACGACTCGGGAGGATCTGGGAGCAGTCAGCCATGCCCACATTGCATTTCCCCTTGTGCAGATCCAGATCGGCCCCTTTTTGGGACACAGGACATGGCAGTCTCTGCACATACTGTTCCTGTGGGCTTTTGGCTAAATGAGAATTGTTCCTCCTGAAGCTGTGGCTGATCCTGCAACTTTGAAAGGTCTGGGCTCACTGTCCCGGGCGAAAGGACCTGCTCTGCATTGCGCTTCCAATAGGAGGAGTGGCCTCATGTGTGCCCACTGCTGCCCCCACCGGTGCTTTCATTGGGGAAACGCTGCTCCTTAGTATGCCATGCTCTGCTTCCTCACTGCCAGTCCTAAGGCTCCTCCCATGGGCATACACGGTGGCTTTGTCCAAACAGGAAAAATGTGTCGTCTTGTGGTAGAGGTACAAATCACCCTTCCCCTAGTACAGATGCAAAGCTGTAGTCTTTGGGCCTTGGCCGACATCACCTCTGGGCCAGTGCATGAGGCTCGGCATGTGACATGCACACCTGCTGCCTGTGACTGAACATCTCACCTCCTGCAAGGACTGTAGATGGCACAGGTCAAGTTGGGAGGGGCAAGGAGGTCTGAAGGGAACTTAGTGTAGGGTGCAGAGAAGGGTCTCCTCCGTCACACTTAGGAACGGTCCCCTGCTCTGCCAGACTTCTTTGAACTGGCCCTTGCTGAGTGACTGAGGGGAGGAAATCCCTGTTTTTCTCTAGTAGCTAAAATAAATGATTCTTTTCTATAAGACAACTGTGGGCAACAAGCAGAAAAAGGCCATTGGGCAGGTCAAGTTCCACTACACGCACACAAACTTGCCCTCCCGGGCACACACGCTCACCCACAACCCGCGGGGCTGGCGGTGCAGCTCGGCACTGCTGCGCTCGCCATACCCTCTCCTGCTGGAGGCTCCCGCGCTTGCCTGCGGCAGTGGGCAGTGGGCAGCGGGGGATCCCCGGCGTCTTGCTGTTCAGCACCGGTGACATCACGACTTAACAAGTCAGGGAATCATGACCACATTTCAAAGAATCATTCAGTTTTCTCACTAAGATTCTATAAGATTTTTTCTCCACATTGACAGCTTGACAAAATAGTGCTAAATATAGCTCTGGTAATACTTCTTGTGTCTGTAGGCAGTCATGAATGTTCCACAGTGTGTATGTCCAACAGATGCAAATAAATGCAGAATTGGGCTGAGGTTTACCTAATATGGAGCATGGATATTTGCCGTTTTTTTTTTTTTTTAAAGAAGCAAAAAACAAATTTTGGCCTAAGCTTACTAGGGGACACAAACTTGTTAGCCATTTCATTTTCTTGTAGGAAAGTGTTTATAGAAAGTTTGGGGACAAAATACATATAAAAAATAATATGAAAAAATTTCAAAAATAACTAATTAGTTTTGTTAACTTCTAATGGATTCAATATGACCTCCAGAGTAAAATGACTAATTAGTTTTGTTAATTTCAACTTAAGTGGTGTACTCAAAGTTTAATGGATTCAATATGACCTACAGAGTGTCAAATCATTTGTAAGATAGGCGGCATGTGATGCTTGTGTAGGCCTGCCTGGCTCAGGACAGGGACACAGAGGCTTGGACTAAGTGGGCAGGCCAGAGGCCCAGACGTCTCCCCCAGAGCCACACTATGAGCCTGAAGCCTGGTGTTTTTCCTCAAGATAAGTTGTCCATTCCACTGTCCTACAAATAATGAGATATTCCTGATGAGTAGTGAAGTGCAAGTGGCAGAGTCGGAATTTTATTTGCGGAGCGTCTTTAGTTCCAAATAAACCACTGGCTCCTGAAACTCTTGGGGAGGTGGTAAGTAAGGACCGTTTTGCTGTTGGGCCTGCTTGCTGCTTTGGATGGATGTGCATTTGGAGGGAAACATGGGCATTTCCTGAGGTCCTGGCACCACTTCTGGTTAATAATGACCTGGTCAGGTGAAGAATTGTTGGGTTTTATAAATTCAGCTTTTAATTGTAACTATTGTGACTTTGATTAGTCTGCTGGATCATTTTAACCTCTACACGTACATGTACACATGTAAGTCCTCTTGCTCTTGGGGCAGTGAAAATTAACTCTTCTTTCTCTGGGCCCTAAAATTATTTTGACCAAAATGTTTCACTCCGGGGTTTTATGTAGACGTGGCTTAACTGAGTCATTAAGAATTTTATTGGTTAAAGTAGGCATATATTTTTCCTAGTAGACATAATGACATAACGGCAATAAAAATGTAATATTCAAGTAATTGCTGTAATGTAATTACAGTTTGGTCATAAAGTAAGATTAGAGGTCTGGGATGGATGTTTGTTGGTGTGCATTTTAATGTCTGAATGTAATCTTGGGGTACTGGTGTAGTCTCTTGGGAACACTAATGTAGTTCATCACGTAAGTAGGTGGCCAGAGCGGAACCAGCACTGTCCAGGCATGACCTGCCCGCCTCATATACCTAACCGCCGTCCGTGGTCACTGAGAAATGTTTCTGCTTTTGCATAGACAACAAAGCAGGGAGACAGCAAAAGCCAGAGTCTTTGCTGGTGAAGGGGACAAGTAGAGCTGCGGGGACACCCTGGAACTACCTCTGGCCATGTGGTATGGCAGTGCTTGGAGCTTTGCTGTCCTGTGCCCTGATGTCAGTCTGCCCTGCCTTTGAGGAAAGGATACTGTACTTTCTAGGGATTTGCCCATTAAAAAAAAAATCAAAGTATTTTCTGTCATTGGAGATACTCTTTTAACTACTAGTAATGAATTTCTCCATTTTTTTTTAATACATCAGCCTGCAGAAAGATGAACTTTAGGCCAATGAAGTCCTTAACCATTCAAGAACCCCAACAGTAGATTCATGTGACAGTATTTAAGAGACACTTATTTCCTTTTCTGTGATTTCAGTTGCCCATGGTTAGCCATAGCCTGCATATACAAAATAGAAAATTTTAAGTTTTAAATTGTGTGCCATCATAAGTAGTACAAACACTGAAATCTCATGCCACTCCTCTCTATCCTGCTTTCTCCAGCACATCCATGGTGTGTATCCAGTTGGCCTGTCAGTCAGCTGTCATGACTATCACACAATTATGTCCAGGTGTTGTGGTGCTTGCCATCAGTTTTTATTTAATAATGGTCTCAAAACGCTAGAAGTCATGATTTTGGCAGTTTTAGTATAGCAGGCCATTGTTGTTAATCTCTAACTGTGCCTAATTTAGAAAGTAATGTTTATGACTGACAGGTATGTACAGGGAAAACAATATATACAGGGATCAGTGCTGTCTGTATTTTTGGATATCCATGGGGTACTGGAATGTATCTTCTCCTGTAAGGAGGGACTTTGAATTTATAATATCTATAATAATAAAGCTTACTAGTTTTTTTTTCTGTTACTATGTTCCTTTGAAATTGTAAGTAGTGTAGTTTGAGGAGAGATCATCTGAGCTTGATAAATATCTGCTCATCTGTCTTCCTCAGCCACCATATTTTAATGCCAGGATTCCTTCTGTGTTCATTTCTTGTTACTGTGTGGTGAAGAACCCTTTCTTCTGTTTGTGCTTAATTTAAAATGTGTGACTCACGGGTATTTTTCTTCGATGGCAACTCATTATGGTACTTACTTATTTGGATGTTTGCATCATTCCACGTTCAATTAGGGCTTGTCCAAGTTCATGGTCTGGATGTGTCCCCATGGCTTTTTGAACATCTCCTTATTTCCTTATATAGTAGATGTTCTAGTCTCCTTTTCTCCCAGCAGTCTTTCACTGCTTTTGTCTTGGAACCATCCCTTTCTCCAGAGATCCCTGAATACCAGGGAAAAGTAATACTAGAAATTAAAACTTAGGTACTGAGCATGAAAGACCATCACTTTCTAAATGAGTGAAATGTATTCCCTGCATGCTTAGTCCATTTTGGAAGAATTTAGGGTGCTTATGTAGAGCTGGTCACATGGCAGGAGGGTGGTCTTTGGATCCTGAAAGAAGTGAAAACCTAGGAGGAAACTGGCTCCTATCTGGTAGTTCAGTGTCACACGGTATGCCAGTTACAGTCTCAGCAAATTGACAGGACTCTTTTTCTCCTTCCAAGCAAATGCTGCTCTCTGAATGTCTTCCAGAAGTATGCTAGGGACCTCGGGGCACAGTAGTAGTCCCTTCGCTGATTCATGATCCCATCACATCAGTAGTACAGACTGTTTCAGACTTCTTGCCAGTACCTGTGATTTTCAGCATCTGCCGTCTCTGAAGCTCCTTCATGGACACGAGTCACACCCTGCACAGGCCAATCACCAGTGTAGTGGCAACCTGTGCTACGCTTGGGCCTCGCATGTCACCTTAGTGAACGCGTGGAGTCTCCTCCCAAGCTCCGCATCTGTGGCCTTGTGTTCTGCGGTGGAGAACCTGAGCTGCAGGGCACGGGCAGGAGAGAGGCAGCTACACTGCCTCACAGTGGGGAGGGCAGGACACACGGGGCTTCCTCGGCCTCCAGCTCCTGTGAGTGAAGTCCCGGGAAAACCGAGTTTGGGAGCTGATGGATCCAGATTGTTGGCTTTTCCTTGGAATCTCATCTCTTCTTGAGAATGTTATTTTTTCTTTAAACTTATTTCTCATTAATCTTGTGTTAAGAGTGGGTTAGTCTTGTTAGCTGGATCTGCTGCTTCTGCTCCAATTAGCATATATTTCCCTAAGTGTTGAGTGGGTAAAAGGAAGAAGTTGAATTTCTGAACTGCTGACCTTGAGGGACTTGTATGAAGGTGTGTTTGACATGAGTGTAATACAACTGACTCTAAAAGAGCTCTAGTAAATGCCAAGTTATGGTTGGCTTTGATGATTTATGCTAAGCAGAATAAACTATGATGGAAACATAAAATATTTCTAAGCTTACACATTAGTCACTCAATACAAATGAAACTCAGTCTTCTTAGTTTAGAGTATCTACAATCCCCAGTGGAAACCACACCGTAAGCTTTCTGATAAGTAGACTGGAAGGTGCTGGGCGATATCCCTATTTGCAATCCATCCTCACCACTGACTGCACTAAGGGACTTTCTGTCCATCTGTTAAAGGGGAATGTCAGCGACATGGCTTCAGCAGCCAGCTCAGTTCACTGTCCATACTAATAGGCTGCTTGCTTAACTAGAGTGAAGAATTAAACCAAAGATGGTTACTTTGAGACAGTCTGTTAGCTCCTGTGATATGTCTGGCAAGAAGGTAAACAGGAAGTTTACTTTCTGTTTGGCTTGGTTGACTCCTGTAGGTAGAGAGCAAAATAAAATTGTTTGCCAAATGGAAAAGCACAAAGTTGGTAGTGAGAAATGCTATTTTCATGCTTGTAAAAGGGTATTACAATAACACAAGGTTTCAAACCTATGATTAAAAAGTATTTTTAAAAGGTTTTGATTAGGTTGCATTCAAAAATTGCCTTTTAGACATTTAAGACTAAAATTCCTTAAAATTCTGCTTCTACCTAATGTCATTTTTCCTCCTAATCCGTACTTTATAAATGATCTACTTTAGATTTCAAGAGTAAAAAAAAAAATGTTTTAAAGGGATCCAGATACAGTAGTTCAGTGCTCCCACTTAGTAGATAGGAATCCAAGGTCCCAAAGTTAGAGCAGTTTATCAAATGTCTCATAACTAGCTAAGGGCAGGTTGAATTTGGGACCTGTGTTCCTCATCTGGGAAATGCTGTGGATAAATTTCTTAGCATCAAACTTGAAGAGGACACAGACCTGATGGGGAAAGAGCCAGATGCACTGTGGGTATGGTTACGATCAGAAGCCATTGTTAAGATTTGTGGGTCTAAGCTGAGTGTACCCCACCATTAGCATCTGTGGCATTTTCTTTGAGTTGTCAGTGGCCTCAACTGAAAAATGAGATAATTTACAGTTGTAACATGAATTTGAGGAAAAAAAAAAAAGGGCCTAAAAAGGTGATACAATCTCGGGAAATAAAGAACAGACTAATGGAAATAAAGATAAGTTATTCTGGGCAAGGGTAATTCATAATATCTTACAAGGGTTGTCTGAGGTCAACTGTACTTTGGTATATGTACTGCCGAAGCGGGCACTCAACTGAACTTTAATAACCCAGTTTTGAGAAGAATGCAAGCACTCAGACAAGGAATTGTCCAGAAAAAGGAATGAGCAAAATCATGATTAGGAAATTCAAAAATGAATATCATTCAGGGCTTATAAACAAATGGAAGGTGTTCCACTTAAGTGGTGTTAAAGATACAAGTAAACGCAACAGGCAGATCTTTCACTAAACTAATATTGCCAAGGACAAAGAAAGAGATAACATGCTAAAGAAGACAATTATTCCTGAAGACACATCATTCGGTATGTTTCCTTAAAGCCTCATGTGCTTATAGGTACAGCTTTTGGAAAGGACTGGGTCATGGGTATGTAATACTTGGTCATGGGTGTGTGATACTGGATTAGTCTACTGATTGATTTAGTATAGCTCCGGGTGTGAATGATGGATTTACTGAAGAGGGAAGACCCATTATGGCTGTGGGTAGCACTGACTAAGGCTTGTAGCCTGGGTGGAATAAAAAGACAAAGAGAGAGCAATCTCGCTGCCTCCTGGGTACCATGCCATGGTCTGTTTCTCCTCTGCATGCTGCCCTGCCGTGGAGATGAGGTGAATGTGGACTTAAAACTTTACAAACTGTGAGCTAAAGTAAACCTTTCCTCCTTTATTGTACGGGTGTTGGGTATTTTGTTCCAGCAATGAGAAAGTAAGACACCATTTCTAAATGTGAATGCACCTCAGAAAAATAGTTCAAACTATGCCAAGCAAAAAGTAATAAAATTTACAGGAAGAACAGACAGATACACTGGAGAGTCTAGTTACTGGGAGAAGGCAAGAAGAACTAGAAAGTGTAAACATTAGAAAAAAAACTGTCTTTACTTAGAACCAACATAATCATGTATGTAGAAAATCCCAAAGAATCTACCCCCAAATCCCACAATCTATTATAGCTAATAAGTGAATTCCCTAATGTTTGGTATAAAAGTTTAATGTGCATAAGTAAATTTTACTACAATACATTAACAGTGAGTTGGAAATTTAAATTTAAAGTTATTCTATAGTATTAATCATGCATGAATCTTAAAATATATACTAGGGTTATTTTCCAAAAACTATAAAACAGTTATGAGAAACATTAAAAAGACCTGAAGAAATGGAGATAGAGACCTATTTGAATTCATCAATTAGAACAATTAATGTAGTTAAGGTATCAGTTCTCTCCAAATTGGGCAATGCAAAACAGCTCCAGTCAAAATCCCAGAAAGTGTTTTTAGCAAGACAGATGAGCGAGGGGACTCCTTGTTCTGGTTCATGACTTGGTACAAAATCAGTCTGTGCAGACAATGAAGGACTGGCATAAGGCAGAGCATGCGGATCAGTGGGAAAAAAACAACCCAGAGTAGACTCATATGTTCAAGGTTGATTTTAGACAAGTGTGCCAAGGTAATTTAATGAAGAAAGTCTTACTAGTCAATGGTGTTGAAGCAAGATATTTAAAGCAAAAAAGAAAGAACCTCAAATCCTTACCTAACACAAATATGTAGAAATAGACTCAAAGATCTAAAAATAAAATTTAAATTTTAAAAAGAATGAAACACAGGCCAGGTGTGGTGGTACAGGTATATAGTCTCCGCCCAAGAGGCTGAGGTACAAAGATTGTGAGTTTGAGGCCAGCAGGGGTTATGTAGCAAGACCCTCAAAGGGAGGATGGGGGGGAAGGAGGGGGGAGGGAGGGAGGAGGGAGGGAGAGAGAGAGAGAGGAGCTTGGGTTGAAGATTTCAGAGAGGCAGAAAGTGTGTATCAGAAAGAAAAAAAATCAATAAATTGGAAAAAAATTAAAACGAGCTTTTTCAAAGGCTTACGAAAGGAAGGCACCACACAAAGATTTGAAAAACACTTCTTAATTTTTATTATGCAAACATTCATTATGAAGAATTGGTTAATGTACATAATACATCTAAATTCTTTTATGTTCTGCTTCCCCGCTAGACCTCCCAATTTTGGTCAGCATCAGCTCCATTTCATCTTTTAATTCCTTATAAAATGAGTTACTAAACACATAGATTAATGGGCTAACAGGCCAAAAACATATAAGCACATAATTATGCTGAATGAAGGTACACTTTTTGTCTATGCTGGATTACAGTAACTTCTCTCTTTTCTTACTGTATTTATGTTTAATTTCTCATATAAGAGAAACCACGTGGTATTTAAGCTTGTGTATCTGACTTCTCTGAACGTTAGGGTCTCAAAGTGCATCCATTTTCCTACAAATGACTCAGGTTTTCCTTCTTCATATTACAGTAGTATACTCTTGTGCATAAATACCAGTTTCTTTATCTATTCATCTGTTGATGACATTTAGGCTGCTTTTAAGATTCAGCTATTATGAATTGTGCTGGTATAAACATAGGTGTGCATATATCACTGGGGCACTGTTATAGCTGTGTCTAGGTGTCCCCCCAAAGCATCATTTGGTCATAAATAGGGCTTTTCTGAGGAGGTGGCTTGATCTAAGTGTGTGATCACTAAATTAGTCCAACAATTGGTTTGGCATAGTTCTGGGTATAGATAGTGGGAAGGCCCATCTTGGGTGTGAGGGCTACCTGCCCTAAGGGGGTGTAGCCTGGGCAGAATTTAAAGACCAGAAAGAGGGCTGCTCCTGTCTCTTGTGACTTGCTGCCCCGCTTTGCCATGAACTGTTTCTTCTCTGCATTGCCTCTCTACCATGCCACCTTGCTTTGGAGCCAGTCAGCTATGGACTAAAATCCCTAAAATCCCTACAAATAAACCTTTCTTCCTTTGCTTCGGGTATTGGGTATTTTGTCTCAGCAGTGGAAAGTGCAACTAAAAGGCATGATGTCTTTATCTGTTTTGGGAAGATACGTAGAAGGGGAAGAGCTGAATCCAATGCAATTCCTATTTTCAGAGTTTTGAGGAAGCCTCATAATGTTTTCTACGAAGTGTCCACTTTTTCCTTGCAGGCTCACCAGTATTTGTTACTGGTTGATTTGTTGATGACAGCCATTCTTTCTGGAGTGTGGTGGAAATCACTTGTCTTAATTTGCATTTCTTGAATGGCCAGCGATGTTGAACATATTTTCATGTAGGCGTTGGCTATTTATACTTCTGAAAGGTGTCTGTTTAATTTCATATGCCTATTTATTGATTGGGTCTTTAAATTTGGGGTGGATCTAATTTTTTGAATTCTTTACATATTGTTGATATCAGTCCCTTGTGTGAAGAATAGCTAGCAAATTATTTTCCCATTGTGTGTGCTGTCTCTTCACTGTGTTGGTGGTTTCCTTTGCGGTCCAGAAGCCTTTTAATTTGATGAGATCCTATTTGTTGGTTCTTAGTATTATTTCTTGTGCAGCTGGGGTTCTTTTCATTAAGTCTTCCTACATCAACTCTTCAATGGTTTTATCTATTTTGTCTTCCAGTACATTATTTCTATTCTACTATTTAGATCTTTGATCCCTTTTGATTTTAGTTTAGTGCCTATGAAAGCTCAGTCTTGGACATGTGCAGCCAGTTTTCTAGACATTATTTGTTAAAGAGGCTACCTTGCCTCGGGTGAAAGTATTTGGCCACTTTGTCAAAGGCACCAGAGCTAAGTGCTTCCACAGGTGGGCACATTCAAACTGAGCCATCATGGTGTGCTCAGCTGCAGCTGTTTGCTTTCTGAGATTCATTTTGCTTTCACAGTAAAGATATAAAAATACCATTTAATGTGATAACTGGCCATGGCAGTTTATAAAAATGATTTACAGAATGAATATAATCATCTCAACTGAGTAAGAAAAAAACTGAGATTCTGTGGAAAGAGAACTACACAGCTCAGTGTTTTTAACTACTTCACTGCCCCCCAACCTGCCCCTCTCAGTTTTCAGTATAGTATATGTGATCCTGGGAAAACTGAGTGGCACAATTTGGAGTTAATAAATTTTTACTATCATAAGCTGGGAAAGGGGTTTAGGAAAAACAAGAGGAAATAGACTATCCATATGAAAATAATAATCACGTAATATTTATTGTCTGGGATTGGAGTTTCAAATATGGAAAGTAATAAAATATCAGGAAAAGCAAAACTTCCTAATGTTAAAAATATCATAAATTTTCTTCAAACTAAGACATATGAAAAAAGTACAGGAGATACTTTATGTCAAAAGAAAAACACCTTTCTATCTAAGTTAAAGCCTGGAGCCTGACATGACGGTGGCAGCGCCCGGCAAAGCACAGGAGGCAGTGCTGCCGTTTGGAACAGAAACTTGCTTGGCTTTTCTTATGTCTTAAAGAAGGTAAGGTCAAAATCCTAGGATTTCAGTATCACATCTAAAGAATATAAATCAGAGGGGCACATAGATATAGCTAAAACAGAGTGGTTCCTGTATGGGCAAAACACATTTTATAGTCTACAGATAGTTCATCCAGGTCACTGGAAGGTCGGCTTTTGTGGGGAGTTGACAGTGGTGGTTTCTTGTCTCATTCCTTCGTTCTGCTGACTTACTGGACTTTGAAGTTCTGCCTCCCTTTGGGCAATGTGTGTAAGCTATAAAACTGCCTGGTTAGCTTAGGGTTGGCTCCCAACTCCGTGACACAGTGGCCCAACACACAGGTCTTTTGCCACCTGGCCCCTCCACCTTCATGTGTTCTTGCAGGATTAGGAAAATGGAAAGCTGACACGAATGATCTTGCTCATGCTGCTGTACTAAGCAGGAAACCGAAGCCATCTGGATTGCTTCTCTCCATCTAGGAAGAATCTGTGGACGAGGCAAGTCAGCCCACCAGCAGGAGCTGCTGCTGCTTGGGACTGCACGGGGAAAGGCACAGCAGAGCAGGGCGGCGTGGGGGAGGCGGCCAGGGCACTGGCAGGCCGCTAACCTTGCTGTAGTGAGAGGCAGCAGATCAAAGCCATCAGAAAAGATGGACCATAGGCAGGTGGACCTCTGTTTGGCATTTAGAAAGATATATTAGAAATTTTTATCCTAGCTGGGTGGTGTAATCCTAGTGGCTCAGGAGGATCCCGAGTTTGAGTCTTGGGGGCAACTTTAGTATCTTAGCAAGAAACTGTTTTAAAAAATATAAAAGGACTGGGGATGTGAGGCCCTGGGTGTTCAGTTCCCAACACTGCAAAAAGGAAGAAAAAAATAAAGGCTTGTCCCAAGGAAGAAGAAGCCTAGGGCTGGTAATTACTGAGTGGAAGGAAAGAGTATCATCTGTAATTTAAATTGTGTTTGGCAGCCTTCTTTTCAACTTCCTATTTATCTCAGCTCCCCCCCCGCCATTGGGCTGGGAAAAACTGAGTACCATAACCTAATTAATAAGCAAACACATAAGTGAGATGGGGTGATTTTTAAACATGCATAAGTAACTTGTATGGAAGAACAGATAGTGGCCTGTGTCATTCTTCAGAAAGGGGAAGCTTTCTTCAGTTTGTGTAGGGATGCTTAGCATGTCCTTTGATCACACACATTTCCTTTAAGGTTTAAGACATTAGCGAGAAATGGGCAATGTTCCTGTATAATTCTGTTTTATGTGACATATATATAACACTATTAGAGAAGGCATGTTAGGGTAAAATGAAATGTTCTTGTAATCAAGTTTTGGGTACTGAGAAGTGCTTCTAGGATCAGCATTGGGAAGCAATTTTCTTTAATATGTTACCAGAAGTCTTGAGCGCAGCTCATGCTGTGTGACTGTGGGATCAGAGTGCTGGGCACAGATTCCAGCTCTGTCACGGGCAGCTCTGCAGAGGACGCTTAATCAGCTACTGCTTGGTTTGAACACTGGGCATCCTGTAGAGGAGCTGCAAATGTTCAGCGAGACACACCACACACAGTGGCTGGGCTGTAACTGTGTCTAATCTATCACTGCTTCGGGCAGCAAGTAGTTTCAAGGACAACTATGCTTTGGTCATCTTCAGTTTGCCTTTTCCTGTATCTTTTTCTGCTTTTATTTTCCTTTGGGAAAAAGATATGAAAGCCGTGATGTGGGTGGTGATGAGCAGAAAAGATCATGAATATAGTGCTCTGTACAGATTTACAGTGGTTTCTAACATCTAGTTTTACGGGGTTTTTGTGCCTTTGTTGGAACTAATTGTTTTAAAATATTTTCAGTTGCCAACATTTCCATGATTTATGACAGCTTTACTGTTTTGTATTTGATTTCAGAAAACAATGTCTTTTTCAAGTGGCACCGTCTCACTGTACTACTCACAATATTTTAAACTTTAGAGATACAGCTTTTTAATATTTCAGTTTTTAAAGGCATCTGGCCTCTATTTAACCGTCACATTTACATCCAGTTCCTGCAGGCATGGTTTTGTTGTTTGAGTTTGGCTTGATGCCCTCTATAGAAAGCCTTTGCTTTCATGAACAGTGTAACTCACTAAAACTGCTAGAATCCCCTGCTTTTTCATAGTCCCACCACTGTACAACAGCACAGATTTTCACCTTGAGTTTTACAGATAAAATTAAGAAAATATATTCTTGGAGAATCACCTGGGTGTGTGTGGGGCACTGCTATGATAAAGTCAATTTGTTGACTTTAGATTATTTGCAGAAGTGTTTATGTCCTATGAAATGTTCAGCCAGAGCGCACAGGAAGCTGTAAAATATTTTATGAGATCTATACATGGTTGATAGTAGAATTTAAATGCAACCTGGGAAGGTTCTATCTACACGTGATTAGGGCAGATGAGCGAAAACATTCTCTGTAGTGATTTTTTTTCCACACAAGAGATTACAGGAACTGGAAAGCAATATCTGATTTGGAAGCTACACTTTAAAATTTCATAAACTATTCATTTCTAGACAACTAGTTTTCTTTCAGACCAAGAATCACCAGTTGTATTTGCTTTCTGTGTGGTAAAAGTATTAAGAGTGGGTTATTTTATTTAAAAAATGAACAATAATAAATAAAGACATATCCTCAGAAATAGGTACTATGTACATTTAAAAATATTTGCTCTTTGGAAGGTTTTCAGATTAAAAAAACCTTAGTACTAAAATTGGAACATTTTTGAATCTCAACTATTACAATATATGAAAGCAACAAGATTAATGACATAACCGCTAAATGGCACATTCTGAAAGTCATTTCCAAGTTTAGGTGAAGGCTTCACCCTTAATCAAAGAAGCATTATCTATTTCTCCAAAGAAAAGTTATTTCTTGGTTTATTTTCAGCTTTTGTCTCACAAGGGACAAAACATAGGAACTAGTTTTGTGTATTTACCCTGATGTGCAGAAGAACACAGTCCCTCTGATGGTGGTTTCACTGTTATCATTTATACCTTATCATGTGTCCATCATTAGTTACTTCTTAGCTATAAAACTCCAGCATGCCTTGATGACATTCGTATACAGATCTAGTACCCTGGAATGTAAGAGACTGGAATTGAGGCGCCCTGGATGGGAGTTGGGGAAAGTCGATTTTCCACTTTAGGCTTTGTTTTCTTTTCATCTATGAAATGAGTGATTTTCATAATGGTCTCTAAGATAATCTATTCTAAGATTCTTCATGATAATTTTAATCTTGAGGATTTATTGAAGTCACATTTTCTGAAACTTCTGTAAATTTTATTTTTACACACATTGCTTAGTGAAATTTAATTTCACTTCAGATTTAGTCTTGTGGAAAGGGTAAGAGAAAGAACCTAAGTGTAGAAAAGAAAAAAATAATATTGAGCAATTATGGGGACATCTAGGCTGGTTCAGGACAGACACAAATGACCTTTTTAAATTCTAAATTCAGCTCTCTGGCTTATGATGAAAAGTGAAAGGTTATTATATGAACTTACTGGGCAAAACCAAGTTTTATAAATAATTACCTGTCAGACTGTTCAGGATAGACAAACATACACTAGACCAGCAAAAACACAGACCTGTCATATTTCTGAGAAATGTACATTGAGTCTTCCTTTTTGAGACTATAAGGAGATCAGGTAGAATAAAACGAAGGGGAAAAAATTAAACCTTATATTTGCTGCCTTGAGCATACTTTAAAATATATAATGTGGGAGAGAGAAAGAATTTCATTGTGAAAAATTACCCTGAAAAGTTTACATGTCCTATAAGCCTGGCAGATTAAAATCAATTTTCATGACTAAGGATGCTGAGGAGAAAAAAAACGGTGATTTAAAAAGCACAACATCAAAATTCTTTGGTTGTTTTTTGATATTATATAGAGTGGACACTTGACTTACAAACTCAATTCTTTCCCGAGGGCTGCTTGAAATTCAGCTGCCTTCAAAGTCTCTCCCCTGTGTAATTTTAGGCCACACTTTCTTCGAGGCAGACCTCAGTGTCCTAGACACACTGGCCCAGGATTCCTCAATCAGCCCCACATAAAGGGTGCTCTCATGTTTCTTCCAGAACTCTTTGAGGGCTGAATCTCTATCTGAGACTATCTGGAAGCACAAGCAACTTTGGGTTGTAACTCAAGACTTTGGCTGTGAGTTAAATGTAAAATTCCAGTTGTACCTGAAGAGTCCACTATGTGCACTTCGCTTCTGACTTGCAGCTTGATCATAGAAGAGATTTTGTAAATGACAAGTTTAACAAACAAAAATGAGTAATATAGTACAGTCCTAATCACACTCAATGACTGGGTCACAAATCTTTCATGCTTCTCAATTCTATCAGTTCTTTATAAAAGCTTTTTTGGGTGTAAAGAACATAAATTATATAAAACTCTGATGGAATTAAGTAACTTCCTTTTATGCAATTCTTGTTTAATTAGGAAGTGCACAATTATATCTGCTGCATTTTAGTTTGTCCCCAGGAGGTACAGTTCCTCATTTGCTAGGGAGAGGACTGATGCCAGAGGAGTAAGCTGCTCCCATCAGGTACGTCTAGAATGGGGGGGGGGCTGCCGGGGAGAGGAGAGGGCAGGGCCCTCTCCCCTTCAGATCCTGCCAGCCCCTGAAGGCTGTGGGGTGAGCTGGAAGGTGAGTCTGGGAAAGCACAGGGTGAAGGTGGAGGAAGGAGTCTTCTGTGAGGAGAAGCACATGGCAGGAAACTGGGAAGGTGTGCGGTGACATGTACATGTAAGTGGGGTGATGGGAAGAAGAGTGAGGATTGGTGGTTCATGAGGTTAGTTAGAACTCTGACTAGCAGAAGTTTGTAAAATAAGTATGTTTACATTTACTTTAGGGACAGCCAGTCAATAAATGTTAGGAAGTAAAAATGGGATAGTACAGTGGGAAAAGAAGACTGTTCTTTTAATTGTTTCCTTTGTCCCAAACCTGCATTATAAAATGTATCAAACACAACACCAGACTAAATGCTGGGGGGGGGTCATACTTTAAGATATGTAAGCAGAGGGAAGCAAAGCTGGGCCAAGTTAAGATTTCAGAATCATGTGACCTGCATTCTCGTCCACCTACATACACACTGTCCCAAACATCCTGCTGTTAATTAGCTCAGTGACCCATCTGGTAAACAAGACTAACTGCTGAGGGGGCTGGAAAAGAGCAGGATCACAAACCAGTCAGTCCACTCAGCAGGATGTGAAGAAGTTGAACTTCTCTCTTGAAAGGGATGGGGAAAAGGGATCACCTCAGTGTGACTTTGCCTTTCCCGTTGGTGTGGACACAGTTGCATTAGCAGGCTAGAAAAGCCATCCCATTCCTGCGGTAGGCAGTCTGTCAAAAAATAAGAAATCTGCAGTGAATTATCACATCAAATCAAACAAGGAGAGGAGGCAAAAAGCAAACCGAGCTTTCTTCCTCATTTGTAGACTGTTGGCTACAACCTAAAAGAGCGCTTAATGTGAATAGGTCTAGTGGGAAAGTTACAGCAACCATTCTACTAAAAATCAGTGTGGTTGACAAGTGGTTAGTGATTCTATTTTGGGGATGTGAGAGATAGGCAAAATAAGACATCCAATTATGTTAAGTGACTGGTTAAGCCAAAGAGATGTTGTGTTGAATCTGCTCTTTTATAAACATATGTTCTCTATTTAGCATGCTCCAGAATCGCTTCTAAGTATCTAATAGTCTATAAATTACCAACTCCTAGATTTCTCCAACCTAATTTATAGTCTGAACAGAGGCCTTTCCACTCTCCTAAAATATAATTTCTAAGGAATTCTGTAGAGTATAGACAGTAAGGAATATTAAGCTGAGTCATAATTTCATATACATACATGTGCATGTAGGAAAAACTTTCTCATAATTAATACTAATTGTAGAAATACAATGTATCCCACTTAAGAAGCTGAAATGGCACGCTATTCAGTCAAGTAAGATTTGACATTTCAGAGTTGGAAAGTCTGGGAAACACGGGGTTTATTATTTGTCCTCCATCTAATTTTGCTCTAAAAGGGAGCAAAACTAAAATTCAGGACTTAGAATACAATTTCCCTTTCAGAGGGATTGTTTTCATTATTTTAACTCATTACAGTCCATTCAGAGATCTGAGAACTTCCCATTAGTTGTTTTTATAATCTGTCTTCAGGAAAATGGAGAAAATGATAAAATCTCATTACACATCTCCCCCGCAGTAGTGAATCTGAGCTGCTCTGGAGTTTTTGTACTTTCAGCTCAACAAATTTATTGAGAGTATTTTTCTTTAAGAAATACAGTAGAGGCATGAGCTGAATAAAGATGGCCTACATACAGCTCTGACATAGAAAGGCAGCCTAGAAAAGAGGACAAGTGAATTGTAACTTCACCCCTGGCCGGCTCGTGGCAGCACACTGCCAGCAGTCCTACCCGCATGACGTCGCGTGGGCCTCACAGGGCGTAACTCCAGTTAACTCCAGTTGGGGAGCTGGCTGACCTAAGGCGTCTGCTGTGCCCTAAAGCACGAACTCACTTCGGGCTACCTCCAAGCCCTAGGACCTTTGGTCCCACAGCACACGCTGCCGGAAGCTCTGCTGCTTTAGGGGTGGCCGCTGGAAACCGCTGGAGGCTTCAGGCTGGTGTGTGCTTTACTGGATAGAAGGTGCAGCCCTGAGCCCAGGAGCAGTGAATGCTGTGGCCGCAGCGGGAGTCTTACTGAGCTGGCCCTGAGGGAACTAGCACAGGTCTCTTCAGGCCGTAACTCTGTGACGTGGGTGCTGGCTCCTCTTAACACCCGTCCACTGGGAAGGCCCTAGCCATTTCCTGCAGCTTTAGGAATGTGGCTCCCGTTGGCTACAATCCCTGCAACCTCCTGTACACACCTGGCCGGAACTGGGGAAGGTCTCCTCCTAGCTCATAGCCTTGGTATTATAGCTGGCTTGTTCCTGGGGAGTAGGGGAATATCTCTTCCAGACCAGGTAGCTCCAGGATCATGGAGGATCCTGGTTACCAGAGACAAGCCTTGGCTTCAACCCTTGTTCCACATGACCAGGGGTGTTCCCATCCATGTCCTGGCGCTCCAGGACTGCACACACTGAAGCCCGAGTCCCAGCAGTAGTGGCTGACTTGGAAATTGTCCCATCCCATCCAGTGGCTCCAGAACTCTTACTCCTGGTGCTATAGGGTCATCATAGCCTAAATGAATTATGAGCCTTGGGATCTGTGACTGCTGGTATCAACTTTTTCACTTTTGCTTGCTTTAAAGAACCTTGAACAGCCTTTACCATAGGCCATGCCACTGAGATGGGCAGCTGTGATCTCAAGCCCCAGAGCCATCATCACTTGCCTCAGGAGCCAAATGATGCACACATCCGGAAGCCCACATCCACTGCCAGGTCACACAGCTACACTATTGAGGCACCCAGGGACACTGCTGACATCAGCTGAAAATTTAAGGATCACACTGAGAGTATGTTTTTGTGTCCGCCTGTAACCAAACCCAAAGTACCTTTCCAAATGACTTTGTCCCTTCTAAAGACAGAATCTTTTTCTGCAGAAGCTACTTCATAAAACTGGAAAAGGTGAATGCTACACCAGGTTTGCAGACATCAGAGTAGGAACGCAAGAAACATGACATCTCTAGAGGGAAACAATAATTCCCCAGAAATAGATCCACATTTAAAGGACTTCTAAAGGCTTGAACAGATAATCAAAATGATCATAAGGAAACTCAGTGAAATACAAAAACAGGTAACAATAAAAAGATACAAGAAAAATAATTTGGGATATGATTAGAAATAGAGTCTTCCTGAGGGTTGAAAAGCAGAATAATCCCTGAATCTGAGGATCTTTTGAATTAAAATAATTTAAAAAAATGAACAGTATGATTTATGGGACACTATTATGCAAACAAGGTCAAGAGGAAAGATCATTAAAATTGGTTCAATAAAGTAGCAGCCAAGACCCCTTGTATTTTTTTTTTTGAGTTGGGGGGGTCTCGCGTAGTTCAGGCTGGCCCTGAGCTCACTATGTAGCCCAGGCGAGCCTTGAACTCAGCAATCCTCCTGCCTCTGCCTCCCGAGTGCTGGGATTACAGGCGTGAGCCACCACGCCTGGCACTGTGCTATGTGGTATTGATGGCTGGTGGGCATGAGTCACCATGCCCAGCATTGTATGTGGTTACCGGGATCGAACTCAGGACCTTGTGCTTGCGAGGCAGGCGCCAGAACCACTGAGCTAAATCTCCGGCCCGACCCCCTGTATTTTTAAGAGATACGTCCTGTATTTTCAAGTTACAAGAAACTTTAAGGAAAGACTGGGGATGTAGTTCTTTGGCAGTGTGCCTGCCTGCCTGGGATGTGCAAGGTCCTGAGTTAAGTCTCTGGTACCACTAAATAGATAGACAGATACATAGATAGATACAAACAAACTTTAAAGACCTTAACTAGATTCAACCAAAATGGATCTTTGCCAAGGCACATTATAGACAAAATATTGAAAATACAAGACCCCTATCCCCAAAGCAAGAGAAAAGCATCCAGTCATGTGCAAAGGGATGCCTATTAGAATTACAACAGATGCTTCAGCAGATGTCTTATAAGCCAGAAAAGAATGGATGACATATTTGAGGAAAAAACCCCAAACCAACCTTGCCAACCTGTACCCAGCAAAATTACTCTTCTGAGGTGAAGAAATAGTCTCAAGAAAAACAAAAACTTGGGTAGTAAGTTACCAAGAGATAAGCCTTCCAAAAAATACTTAAGGAGGATATTACACTACAAACAAAAGAGCTACTATTCTAAAAATACATGAATATACAAAACCCAGTAGAACAGACACATGAAAGAAACAGAAGAGATCAAATCTTAGCATGACAGAAAGCTACTACATCACAAGCAATTCCATTTCTTCTAAACTGAGGTGGAAGGACATCGGCCAAACTGATTTTGAGGTTAAGACCATGATTACCCCAAAAACAAAACCAGAAGACAGAACAAAACTATACCTACATCTTTGAAGACCCAGATGCAGAGTTTCTTAGTAAAACACTTGCAAACTAAATTTATCAGCACTTCCAAAGGGTCATTTATCAAATGAGATTCCTTCCATGATGGTTCAGTCTACACAAATCAGTAAGCCTGATATGGCACATCAACAGAGTGAAGGGCAAACCCATATGAGAAACTTAAACTCAGGTTTGGAAGGACACAGTACAGAAGGACTTAATCTGATAAAAGTCCATTATGTAAATATAAACATAGTATCAAGGTCATGTGAAATGGGAAAAAAGTAAAAGCTTTTTTCTCTAAAATCAGATACATGACCAGGATGGCCATTGACATCACTCCTGTTCAATATATTGCAATATTTGACACTTTAGCCAGAGCAATCATACAAGAGAAACTAAAGGTACACGGAGAGGAAAAGAAGTCAGACTACCCTTATTTGAAGAGGATGTGATCCTTTAGATAGAAGATCCAAATAATTCTATGAAAAAACTAGAATTCATAAATTTAGTATGGTATCAGGATACAAAATCATTACACAAAGCAAAAACTTTCACATGCACCCATAATGAACCTACCAAGAAAGAAATGAGGACAACAATACCATTCACAATAGCTTCAACAAAAATTAAACATTTAGAAATTAGAAAAATGAAAGGCCTCTATAATGAAAACTACAAAGAGAACATCAGAAAATGGTGAGAGATCCCCTGTTCCTGGATAAGCAGAACAAATATTGTCAAAATGGCCATACTATCAGAAACAGAAACACAGGTTTACACAATCCCAATCAAAACACGTCATTCTTTACAGAATTAGAAAAAACAATCCTAAAATATGGAACCAGAAGAGACTCAACACTGGCAAAAGCAATCCTGGGAAATGAGCAAAGCGGGAGACATCACAATTCTGGATTTCAAATGATGTGCTGAAGTTACAGGGATAAAAATGTTACGTACTGGCACAAAACTAACAGAGATTAGCGGAACAGAAGACGATGTAGCACATTCAGCTAGCTGATCTTTGACAAAGGGACCAAAAACATATACTGGAGATATGAGAACCTTTTGAACAAATGGTGCCAAGAAATCTGGCAGTACACCTGCAGAAGACTGAATCTAGACCCATGCTTCTCACCATCTTCTAAAATAAAAGTGGATCAAAGACCTAAATATCAATCAATCTTCTGGAAGATAAAATAGGTAAAACTCTTAAAGACAAGCACAGACAGGAACTTTCTGAACACAAATAACATCAAGGATCACCAAATGGGATTATATCAAATGGTACTATGTCTAATTAAAGCAAAAGAGCCAACAGAGTGAAGAGACAACTACGGAATGGGGGAAAACTTTTGCCAGGTACTCGGTCTTCAGAAAGAAGACTAATATCTAGAAAAATAAAGAACACAAAAAATTAGACCTGCTCTAACCCAGAAATGAGTGGAGACTTCTGAGAAGAAGTATAGGTGGCCAGTACAGATATGAAAAAATGCTCACCATCTCTGGCTACTAGAAAAAAATGCAAATTAGAGAAATGTGAGATTCCTTCTTATTTTAGGTACAATAGCTATCCTAAGTAATCAAATAGCGAATGAATACTAGCAAGGTTGTGATGAGGAAAGGACCCTTCCACATTCTTAGTGGGAGTATAGACTAATGCAATCACTAAGGAAATCAGTATAGAGGAGATCCTTCAAATAACTACTCCCTCAATTCCTACTTAACTTACCTATTCCTTTCAGTTCTACCTTCCACAGAGACACACCATATTACACCGATAACATGCATGCTGATGTTAATAGCACAACCCATAGCTAAATCTTGGAAGCAGACTATATGTTCATTAAAAGATGGATAAACAAAATGAGGTACTTATGCAAGTAGGGTACTATTCTCCCACAAAGGATAAAATTAAGTCATTTTTAGGAAACAGGCACTGTGAGATGATAAGTGAAATCAGACATACAAATTTAAATGTGGGATGAAATCTAAAGCAAAAGAAAGACTAATAGGGAGTCAGATCTTTTGTATATGGGGAGGGGCCAAGAGATGAAAAGGAAATAAGAATTGTGTCATGTACATGTACCACCTCGCCACAGTGAATTTAATTACTGCAAACATAAACAATAAAAATTTTAAAATAAACATCATATTAGGGAGTTGTATGTAGTAGCTGTAGTCTTAGCAAGAACTAAGAATTGTTAACATAACATTATAACAGTGTACCCTGAAGGACTTGTGTTCAGAAGGGGGTCTTTTGGAAAGGTAATGGATAATGAGGACTGCGTGAAGGAGGTGACTGGAGTATGGGTCTGAAGATTATATGTTCTCTTTGGCCCCTTCCAACTCTGCCACCTGGGTGTCCTGAAGTAAGTGTAAGCAACTGTCCTCTGCTACACCCTTTCACCATGATGGTTCTGTCTTTGAGCCAGCCAATTTGGGACTGAAGCTACAGAAAACACTGACCTAAAATCTTTACTCTTCTAAGGTTTTTTTCCCCCTTGGTCACAGCAACACAAAGTCGACTCATACAGTGGTCATACTATCAAAGAGATCTATAGATTCAGTCCAGTTCTACCAAAATGTCAACGTTAACAGAAACATAAAAAACACAACTTTTCTATTTATATGGAATTACAGTGACTTAGAACAGCCAGTGTGATTTGGGGAGGGACAACTGTGATTTGTTCCTATGACCAAGAACCTGAAAAGACAAAGGAATAAAGATTAATTTTGGTTCATGGTTTCAGAGATTTCAGTCCGTAGTAAGACAGGATGTCATGGCAGAAGGACATGTTAGAGGAAAGTTGTTCAACTCACGGCAGGCAGGAAACAGAAAGGGGTTGAGGATCAGACATAGCCCCACAGTCCTTGTTCCCATGATGCATTCCCTTCATCACCTCCACATTATGGCAGCAAGTGAAGATCTCATCTGCTGATGCATATATAGCCCTCATGACCCTTCAAGATTCAGTATCTTCCTGAAGGCCTATCAGCTGGAAAATAAGCCTTTAACATAATCGGGCGTATTTTAGATAACAAGCATGACACAACAACAAAAAGCTGGAGGCACCATAGTACCCAACTTCAAACATCCTGTGAAGCTATGCTAATCAGTAGTATAGTATTGGCATAGATCAACTCAGCATGTTTATAAAGTAAACTGATTTTTCTTTCCGATACTGGGGATCAAACTCAGGACCTTATACTTGCCAGGAAGGCATAGTGCCACTGAGCTATATCCCTGGCATTTACAGTCAGTGGCCTGAGGAGCATATAGGAGAGAAAAGGTAGGTCTTTGGTACATGGTATTTACAAAACTAGATGTACATATGAGGAAAAGTCAAAGTGCTTCAAAGACTTAAATGTAAAACCTGAAGCTATGAAATTACTAGAAGAAAACCAAACATAGGAGACACTGTAAAACATTGTGTAAGAAATTGTATTTTTGAATTTTTTTGTTGAGACAGGGTCTCGCTTTGTAGTTCAGGCTGGCCCTGAGCTTACTATGTAGCCCAGGCAAGCCTCGAACTCAGCAATCCTCCTGTCTCTGCCTCCCGAGTGCTGGGATGACAGGCGTGAGCCACCATGCCTGGCGGAAATTGTATTTTTAAGGAAGACAAAGGCACAGGCAACAAGAGGCAAAACAAAAAGGGCTTATATCAAACTAAGAAGGTAATGCAGAAAAAGCAAACAAAAGAATTAGCCACTCAGCAGCAATCCAATTATTTAAATGCAGGGTGACCAAGAATTACATTTAAGACTTTTCATAACTGGAAATATAAAAATGTTAATTTTAGAGCTGGGGATTTAGTTCAGTGGTGCTGCGCCTGCCTCACAAGCTCAAGAGGTTGAGTTGAATCACCCATCAGTCCTAAAAAAAAAAGGACAATTTTATCAAATTCAATATAAAAATTGACTGAGTGAAATGATACCTGCCCAAGCAATGTTCCTACTTAAGTGACATTTGGAATAAATTGTTAAGTGATTAAAACCAATCTACAGAACGGAAGAACATATTTGCAAAGCCATTCATCCAGCACAAGGGATATCTAAAATATATAAAGAACTCAAAAAGCTGAACATATACAAACCCAAGTAATTCTATTTGAAAACGGGTTAAAGAGCCAAATAGAAACTTCTCAGAAGACCATCCAGACAGGAAAAATGCCCAATCTCACTAATCAGTGTGCAATGCAAAGAAAAAATTACAATGAGAGCAGCTGACCCCTGTTATGGTTTGGATCTGGATCAACCCCAAAAGTTTGTGCATTGAAGGCTTTGTCACCACCTGGTAGTGCAATTGGGGTTGGTGGAAACTTCCCAAGGTCAAACCACCTGGAGAAGCAGGTCATTGGGGGTGTGGCTTTAAAGGGTATATTGAGACCCAGGCCCCTCCCTGTTTTCCAGCCCCATGAGGCACACCATGTGCTTCCTGTCTCATTACAGGCCCATTAGCAACTGGGCCACACTATCATGGACTGAAACATCTGAAATCATACACCCAAATCTTTCCTCCTTGTAAGTTTCCAGATCTAGCATAGCTATTATTAAAAAAAAAAAAAAGGAAAAAAAAAAAGGAGGGGGGAGTAACTGGTACTCCTGCGCACATAATAGCCAGACATGATGGAACATGCCAACTGCTTGGGTGGCTGAGGCAGGTTAGAAAATTTGAGGTCAGTCTGGACAGTTGGGCAAGTCTTTGTCTCAAAGTAAAAACAATTTGAAATGGGCTGGGGATGTAGCTCAGTTGTAGAATGGTTTCTAATATGCATAAAGCCCTGGACTCAGTCCCTGGCACCAAAAAAACAGAACAAACCTAAAAGGCAGAAAATAACAAATGCTGGCAAGTATGACTATTAATAAGAATATGTGAATTTAAATGAGTTAAAAAATGTTTAGCAGATTAGATGAGCATCTCTCCAGCATGTTATAGAGGCCTGGCCTTGGATACTGTGTATCAGCTTCACCTCTGGCACCATCCTGATACCCTTCAGGCTCCCAGAGGTAAGCAGGTTTGTTCTACCTGCTCTTACACCACGAGGTTCTGCCTTGCAGCCTGCAGAGCACATTGTGAAACTCCTTTAAATTGTAGGTGTCTGTCTAATGCTGTGTCTCAGTGGTGGGAAGGACTCGGAGAAAGGGGAACTGTTGTTGAGAATGTAAATGAGCTCAACCATTAGAGAGAACAGTATGGAGTTGCGACAACAGACCAAAAATAAAACTCCCATATGATCCAGCAATTAGGTTCTTGAGTATTCAAAAGTAATGAAATCCCCATGTTTATTGTACCACTGTTCACAACAGCTAAAATATTGTCAAGCTATGTGCCTTTCAATGAATGAAAGTATAAAAAACTGTATGTATAAAACAGTGAAATATTAATGAGCCATAAAAAGAATGAGATCCTATCCTTTGAAGCAACATGGATAAAACTGGAGCTAATTATGCTAAGTAAAGTAAGCCAGACCCAGAAGACAAATACCACAGCTTCGTATTCATTTCTGGAAACTAGTAAGTCAGTTCCCTAGAATGGTGGAAAAATAGTCACCAGAGACTGGGGAGACTGGAAAGGAAGGGGGAAAAGTTCAGTAAGATAAATTTTTTTTAATGCCACAGTTCAACAACTATGAGTTAAAACAGTCTATTTTGTATTTTAAAATGACTAGAAGAGTTCAAACATAGCAACAGATGAAAATGGAAAAACCCTGATTTCATTACGTTTTGTACATGTATTATACTCCATCATAATGATGCATACATCTTAATAAAATAGCTTCTACAATGAAGATAATGTTGTGAGGTGCTGAAAAGTTTTAATCTTAAAAAAAGATTAAATTTGTAATTACACTTAAAATGGAAAGTGGATCCAGCTCAACCTTTGTAGAAAGACCTATATCAATACGTCATAAAGTATGGTTTTCTAGATAACCTTCTGTTAATCAGAAAATTCAGGGAACTTGAAAGCCAACAGCTCCAAATAGTGAGCTCACAGAGATACTGTCGTCAGGCTTGTTTCATCCCTCGGCCAGGAGCTGTGCAGTTTGCCCTGCATCCGTGCGCCACGGACGGGAACATGGTGGCACAGTCCACCTTCATTCTCAGCACCTGCTCGTGAGTTCACACTGTGAGCTCTTTGTGCTGTACATACACATGTATGGACAGAAGCAAACATTATAACAAGGACCATATAAAACTCTATGTACTGGGGGGGACAGGATTGAGTGAGTGATTCCTCAGAGTCCCCAGTAACTCGCAGGAAGACAGGGTGTCTTCCAACTGCAGGCTGGGGAGCTCGGCCCCTCACCCTGGCTGCCTTAGAGAGGCTTGTGCCAAAGTGGTGCCTTTAGCTTCCTGACCCTGACATTTTCCACTTTACAGCTGTCTAAACAATCTTTAATATAACATTTAGGGGGAACCAAGATGCCTGACTAGAGGAAGCGTTGTGTCAAAGGGGCTCAGAGTAGACTCAGCAAAAACAGTCCAAGTCATTTAAGTTAAATGGCTGAAGGGTACATACTATCTCTAGACAAAGTTGAAAACACATCATAGAAGGCATTATCTTACTAAAAAGATCATCATATCAGTTGTAAGCTCGCTACATCCTACCAAACCTCAACTCTCAGTATCAAAAAAGGGAATGAAATGGGGTGGGACAGATACACATACACATGGGATCATGGGAAAACAAAGCCACAAAAAGACACTTAAGGTCCCACAGCTCAGTACAGATACAGGCAGCACAAATGGAGAGGTAAACATTTGGTAGCAGAGTTGTGTGTGTTGTTTAAAGATGATATAAAGAGCCAGAGATTTAGCTCAGTAAGCCAGTTGCGAGTTTGAGCCCTAGTATATATATAAAAAAATGATATAAAGGGGTGAGTTCAAAGAAGACATGATTCAAAAGTTTATGGAATTACCATATAAAATGACCAGTGCGGATTTGGGGAACACAAAAAATTGGAAAAGCTGGGCCGGAGGGTTAGCTCAGTGGTTCCGGCGCCTGCCCTGTGAGCACAAGACCCTGAGTTCAATCCCTGGTAACCACATACAATGCTGGGTGTGGAGACTCACGCCCACCAGCCATCAATACCACATACCACAGTGCCGAGTGTGGTGGCTCATGCCTGTAATCCCAGCACTCGGGAGGCAGAGACAGGAGGATTGCTGAGTTTGCAGCGGCTTGCCTTGGGCTACATAGTGAGCTCAGGGCCAGCCTGAACTACAAAGCGAGACCCTGTCTCAAAAAAAAAAAAAATTGGAAAAGCTGACTAAAACAGTTGAAAATATGAATGACAAATTTTCCAAAGATATAGAACTGATAAAAAAGTATCACGTATAAATTATTATACAAAAAATTATAAAATTCATAAACTAGAGAAATGATCAAAATGAAGACAGTTTCTGAAATTGAGGTTCAAAGGGCAAGTTATGATAAGAGAACAAGAAAAACTCATCCACGAGCTAAGAGATGACACTAAGCCTAACTGGAGTTAGAAATGGAGTATAATACACCTAGAATAGTTTACAGAAATCATAATAGAAAACTCAAATTTGAGAAAGAGATTAATTTACAAGAAAATGAGGCTTACAGATTACCAACTATGATGGGGGAAAAAAAAACTTATGTCAACACATCGCAATTAAAATACCAGAGGTTCAACAAAAAACAGTTTTTAAAAACAGAGAAAAAAATTCATATATAGAGACAGGCCCATTAGAATTACAGCAGACTTCTCAACACACACTTTAGCATGGCATAATGTGTATATCTTGCTACAAGGCAGCTCTGAACCATCAGTGGTATGTGTGTGTGATTGTCCTACTAGGTGGCACGAGAAAAGTCCCATCAGGTGGTAAAAGTTGCCTGCTGGGACAGTCAATGCATGTACCACCGCTGGGTCAAACTGGCAGGAATGTGTTAAAAGGTCAGAAGAGCTGGGAGTAAGGTATTTCAAGCCCTGAAAGAAAATAACTTCCAGCCCAGATTAACATATTCAACAAAACTTGCCTTCAAAGTAGATGGAGAAATAAGGACATTTCATGAAAAAGATTTAGGAATACCAAACCAGCACTTCAAAAAACACTCAAGAATATCCTAGACAGAAATAATGAAACAAGCCAAAAATTCAGATGGGATGAATACATCAAGGTTGGTGAATAAGCAAACCAAAAAAATTGGAACAAGAAAGGAGTCAGCAACAGCAGAAAATGATCACAATGTTAGGAATTAACAGCACAGTAATAATGTTAATGACCTCAACTCTCCAGTGAAAAGACAGATTGGTAGAAAGGGTCAAAAAACTGAATCTAACAGTCTGTTGATTCAAGAAACTTATCTAATCCAAAAAGACCCTCACTGGCTAAAAAAAAAATCAAAGGTTGGAAAATATATTTCATGCACCAGGACCCTGAAAAAAAGCACAGGTAGCAATTTTAATCTCACACAAAATAAACGTCAAGCTAAAACTGAAAGAAGAGACAGAGAAGTTCACTACATACCAGTCTGTGGGATAATCCAACAAGAAGACAGAATACTGGTAAATAAAATACCATATATATGTACCAAATATTGGAGCACCTATCTTCATAAAAACTTCCAGAACTAGAAGATCAGATAAATACTAACAATCACAGTAGGTAGTGTTTCTACTTCACTTTCACAAAGAATTAGATCATTTGAATGCTACTCAGCTATACAGAACAAAAATTCAAGACCTTTGTAGGAAAATGGATACACTTTGAAAATTCATTTGAATAAGGCAAGGTATAAATAGCAAAATAAAAGACTGACTGAAGGCAACAAGCAGATAATCTTCAGCAAACGGGAAGGAGTCTAGGAGAATGAGGGTTTTTTTAAATGTCACCTACATGAACCAAATACACTGAATTAAACATATGTCATAAACATGAAGTAAAAATAATGAAAATGGGGGAAGGGGATTTTATAGAAGGGAGTGAGGAGGAAGGGGAGGCGGATTAAAAAAGAATCGAGCTATGTTATATACATTTCTCTAAGATGAGAATAAACATGTACTAATACATTTTTTAAATTGAGTTCTTTATTGGTACAATTTATATACATCTCACAATCACACATAACATTGGGGCATTTGTACCAATATATGACACAGTCAATTCTCACTTTTACCCATATCCCCACCCACCCACACCTCTCCACCCCCTATATACATGCTCTTTTATTTTCTTTCAGAATCCTATTTATTCCTTCCCCTCATTACATCCCCACACCAAATTTCCTATGGAAATTTTTCATTCTGCAAAAACTGTCATACTTTCTAGAGCTCATTTGCATTTAGAGGTGCTCATATCAAAGAGGAGATCTGGTATTTGCCTATCTGTAATCTATTTATTTCACTCATTAGCGTGTCCTCCAGGTGTATCCATTTGCACACAATCAATCTTGTCATTCTTTATGGCAGAATAATACTCCATTTTATAAAAAAACCCACATCTTCTTTATCTAGTCTCTAGTTGATGGGCCTTTGGGTTGTTTCCAAGATTGAGCTATCATGAACTGAGCTGCTATGAACAAGGGTATACATCTGTCTTTCTAAGGTGATTTTTAAAATTCTTTTGGGTATATTCCTAGCAGGGGGATAGCAGGGTCAAATGGGTCCCCTAGCCCTAGTTTTCTGAGGAATCTCCACACTGATCTCCACAATGGTTGCACAAGTCTGCAGTCCCACCAGCAGTGGAGAAGGGTTCCTTTTTCCCCACAGCCTTGCCAGCATTTATCGTTGATTTTGTAATAGCGGCTATTCTTTGTGGAGTGAGATGAAATCTCAGTGTTGTTTTCATTTGCATCTCTCAAATGACCAGTGATGTTGAACATTTCTTCATATGTTTCTTAGCTGCTTTGACTTCTGCCTCTGAGAAGTGTCTATTCATTTCAGATGCCCATTTTTTAATTGGGTCTTTAAACTTGGGGAGGCTGATCTGTTTAAGTTCTTTAAAACCTAACATTGAACACACAGGAGTGTTTTGCATGGTGGTGAACTGGACATAGGGCTAAGCTGCTTGCTTTCTGCAAGTGTGAGGGGAAAATGAATGTTGGCTGAGCTTACCTGAGAAATAACACTTCCAGGGAAGACGATATGAAATAACTATTACTATTAGCAAGGTGACTTTTCAAAGTAATTCAAATACAGATGTTGTGGCATTCCTCTTTGCAAACAACTAAAAGATTACAGATTTATTTAATAACATAGATCTTCCAAATAGCCTAGTCTAACGAGAAAAACCTTCGAGTTGACCCAGATTTTTGTAATGAGCTGTTTTTATTCTAATTCTAAAAGTGGGGAACAAACAAGCATGTATAATTAGTGAAGAGCAATTTCAGCAAACCAAACCCCTAGAGTCCTCCACCCTGAAATACAGCCTTTTCCTTTTGATGTACAAAGGACATAGTCTTTGTAAGGGCAATCATGAGAATGTCCCAAATTTGGCAACCTTTCCAGAATAAGCAACTTTACAGGAAGATGAATGAAGATAAATCATCTTTGGGTCAACTGTGCACTTTCTTCTATTTGTGTTGTGAATATGGAAACCAAATTTAAACACTGCTTGGTGTTAAGGCCTTCCAGAGGGCACGTTCTCATGAGACACCTATTCTAGCTATTTTCTTCTGTGGGATCCTGTGAGTCCTAGTTCCATATCTTCACACATGTTCCTACTTAGTACAACTTAAGACTTTGACCCAAAATAGCCAGGACCCCCATCCATCATGGAAAATTATAGTCAATAATGAAATCAGACCTTCCTCACCAAACTGGGTCCTGTGTGCTGTATACCACTTAAACTTTTATATATGATATAATAAAGCTCTGTTCTCAATTTCTCATTGCTCCTGTAATTGTTGAAAAATGTAGTTTTAGCATCTCTCAAGGTTCATAATTTTTAAAAAAGATCAATTTTAGTTCCTAATTTTTTTTTTTTTTGAGATAGGGTCTTGCTTTGTAGTTCAGGCTGACTCTGGGCTCACTATGTAGCCCAGGCAAGCATCGAACTCAGCAATCCTCCTGCCTCTGCCTCCCGAGTGCTGGGATTACAGGCATGAGCCACCACGCCCGGCACTGTGGTATGTGGTATTGATCGTTGGTGGGCGTGAGTCTTCATGCCCAGCTTTGTATGTGGTTTCCAGGGATTGAACTCAGGACCTTGCACTTGTGAGGCAGGTGCCGGAACCACTGAGCTAATCCTCTGGCCCTCCTAATTGTTTTTTAATTGTGTACCAAGCTAGTCCAAAATTTTATTTTATTTTATTTTTATTTATTTTTTTGAGACAGGGGTCTTGCTTTGTAGTTCAAGCTGGCCCTCAGCTCACTATGTAGCCCAGGCAAGCCTCAAACTCAGCAATCCTCCTGCCTCTGCCTCCCGAGTGCTGGGATTACAGGCGTGAGCCACCATGCCTGGCACTGTGGTATGTGGTACTGATTGCTGGTGGGCGTGAGTCACCACACCCAGTATTGTATGTGGTTACCGGGATCAAACTCAGGGCCTTGCACTTGTGAGTCAGGCGCCAGAACCACTGAGCTAAATCTCTGGCCCCTAAATTTTTGATATTTAATTCATCAGCTTTCAATTATGACCTATTGTAGAATGTCAACGTATCTGTATAAGCAGACATAGGTTCTACCCACTGTATTGGGCCTTTATAACATATACTTTGTGTGTATGTATGTGTATCAGAATATGGATGAGATACAGAAAACATTTAATTTCCATATTTGTCTTTTATAAGTCATCATTAATTGATATATGTTAAGGAATACAACTTGATATTAAAAAGCAAAACAGAACCAGGCATGTTGGAAACTCCAGTAGATTCTCTTGAGCCCATTAACTGGAAGTTGCCTGAAAGTCCTCTCTGTAGAGTGACCCTGACTGCCCATTACAACTATAGTCCTCTCCATCCTGACTTAGTCACATCCATCTTCGACCACTGGCCCCTCATGACAGTTCGGGGTACCTCTTCAGAGGGGGTAATTTAAGTAGGAAAGCTAGTTAGACATATGGTAGGTAGATAGTTTAGCGCCGGCCCTCAAAAGCCCATATTGAGGACAGGAGACCTTCAGTGAAGGTCAACATTCAAAATGGCCCCACCCACATAAGATGATTGATATCTCTGGGGTGGAGGGTCAGGACCTTGACTCACCTGGAAAAGTCTCCTGACTAAAGACCCTACACACTTGTTACATGACTTCTCATTGGATCCTCATCTAGTCAGTACTGCCTATTGGTTGATCATGGTTTGTCCATTTTGTGATTTCTTACTGTACCAGTATTACCTAAGTGACTGTATTTGGAATGCTACTGATTGACTATGATTTTGTCCCACCTTAAACCCACCCACGTCCTGGCTTTGCTCCATAAAAGCCCTCAGAGAAGTGAGGTGGGTGGCTTATCCATCTTTCTGGTTCCCCTCTGTCTCTCTTAGGCAGAAGCTTTTCTCTCAATAAAAATTTTCCTACTCTAAAAATAAATCATTCATTCATTCAATAAGTGTTAAATTTAAATTTGTTAAATGCTTTATATGTTAGCATTGTGATCAGCCTAACAAAGCTCTACGTAGATTAAAAACTGTCCCACTTTATTTTGCTTTTCAACTGCTTTTTCCTGATTTCTTTCTGCTTTTTAAAACTTGAAAATAATCTAAGAATTTCATTGTGCCATCTCACCTTCCCTTGCAAATATATCATTTTTCAAAGACCTAGGTTTGGGCTTCTGTTGTCTGAATTCCTAAAATGCGCTTAGTCTCATTTCAACAAATCCTTACTGAGATCTTATGAAGTGTGACTGAAAGTTACAGTGAACATGTACATTAAAAAAAAATCACAGTAAAAGACACATTGCCGCGAATCCCCCTTAAAACTTCCCTTCCCTCTGTGCACACATTTAGCTCATCATTTTCCCCAGCCCATCATTCTTGCCAGCTGTGGGAGTAGTTCTGAAAGTTCTCTTCTGTGCATGTCTTTGTGTCTAGATGCCCCCCAGAGCTTCACGTGGTCAGAGATGGGGTTTTTCGAAGGTAAGTGGACCTAGGGTGGGTGAAGCTGGGATCAGGGCTATGTGATTACTAAATCAGTTTGAGTGGTTTGACAGAATCCTGGTGGGTAGCTCACTCTGTGTATACTACCTGCCCTAACGGTGTGCAGCCTAGATAGGGTGCAAGGGACACAAAGAGGGACCCTGCTTGTCTTGTTGCTTGTAGCCTTGCTGACTTCTGTGTGCTACTAACTCTCAGACCTTTGTGATGCCGCCCTGCCTTGGAGCCAGCCAGATAGGCATGGAAACCTCTACAAACTGGAGCCAGATAAGCTTTTCCTCCTTTAATTTTGAGTGTTCAGTTTTCTATCTCATTAATGAGAACAATAAGACTGGAGGTGTGATTAAAATACCTAGTGAGTGCCGCTGCCAACGGCCGTCCAATGGAAAGGCCGGCTAAAAAAAACATGGTGTGTCCCCACCCAACCTGCTCATGAAAATGTGCCCCTGTGCAACTTCTGGCTCCTCAAAGCTAAATCACCTTCAAAGGTAACTACTGTGAATCAGTCCAGCACATCAGGACAGCCATGAACAGTGTAAACAGAGCTTCCAGGACTTCAGAAAGTGGCAAGAATGGCAGGTCAAGTAAGTTCAGAGTCTGTACATATGGGAGATTGGGGGTTTGAAGGGATTAATGGTGGAATTTCTTTTGCTATAATCATTTTAAAAATGTAGTCATTCACTTTATTTTTCCATCACGCCTCATACTCTGCAACTCGCTGTTTTGTGGTGCACCTTTACATCAAGGGAAAGTCCTTGGCATTATAAACTTCCAATTAAAATTACTATTTTTTTTTTTTTGAGACAGGGTCTTGCTTTGTAGTTCAGGCTGGCTCTGAGCTCACTATGGTGCCCAGGCAAGCCGCCGCAAACTCAGCAATCCTCCTGTCTCTGCCTCCCGAGTGCTGGGATTACAGGCGTGAGCCACCACACCCGGCATTGTGGTATGCAGTATTGATTGTTGGTGGGCGTGAGTCTCCACGCCCAGCATTATATGTGGTAACCGGGGATCGAACTCAGGACCTTGTGCTTGCGAGGCAGGCGCCGCAACCACTGAGCCAACCCTCCGGCCCTTAACATTACTATTTTAACTTCAACAAGGAAAAGGTATTGAGATGTCATTCTCAAGAGAGAAGGAAGAGAGGAAAATTTTGTTTGCTTTTTGCTTTTAGTCATATTTAATTTAAAATAACATTTTACTGTAATTCTAGCACTTGGGAGGCTGACACAGGAGGAGTACTGTGAGTTAAAGACCATCCTAAAGTACATAATGAGCCCTGTCTCAAAAAATAAAAAGCAAAACACACACACATTTATATATATATATATACATTTATATTTATATACATTAGATATATATATATATATATACACACACATTTTTTTACAAAAGGGTTGAGATTTGTACACTTCTCAAAGCATTGAGGATTTAAAAATGTGGAGGACACAGTTTCTTGGTTCTGAAGTACAGTTATGTCTACATTTCATTTGAGCCTTACCATATGTCATAAAGGGGCTCATAGTCTTTTTTTTTTTGAGACATGGGTCTCATTTTTTTTTTTTTTTTTTTGGTAGTTCAGGCTGGCTCTGAGCTCACTATGTAACCTAGGCAAGCCTCAAACTCAGCTATCCTCCTGTCTCTGCCTCCCGCGTGCTGGGATTACAGGCGTGAGCCACCACGCCCGGCACTGTGGTATGTGGTACTGATTGCTGGTGGGCATGAGTCACCACTCCCAGTATTGTTGTATGTGGTTACCGGGGATTGAACCAGGGTCCTTGTGCTTGCTAGGCAGGTGCCGAACCACTGAGCTAAATCTCTGGCCCCATAGTCTGTTTTTAAAGTGATATGACTAGTAAATGTCAGATTTAGAATTAAAAATTCAGGGCCTATAGTCTTTTCTCTATGCCACACTGCCCTACATTAAAACCATTTCTCACCCTCAGATCTAGCATAATTTATTCCACCTAGATTACTATAGACATACATATTTCTCTTAGACCTTCCAAACTTAGTTCTTGCTATACATCATGTAAAAAGTGAATGGTCCTGGAAATTTAAACTCGGTTAGCCTGGCACAATACTTAAGAATGCAGGAGCTGGAATAGAAGTCTTTTAACTTTGGAGGCATTCACCAAGTAGTGCTTCTTTTCTAGACTGATTTTAAGAACAGTGTAGAGAATGATTGCTCAAATCCAGATCATCAGAACAAACTAGTGTGAGTACTTCTGCTTTGGAATAGTTCAGGAGCACCCCAGGTGATTCAGATGCAGTCAGAACTGTGGAAGTGGTAGGATGGATGAGGGTACCCAGTAACGGGACTCAAAAGTTTTGTCAATAAATAGCACGCTTGCCGGGTGTGGTGGCTCATGCCTGTAATCCCAGCCCTTGGGAGGCAGAGGCAGGAGGATTGCTGAGTTCAAGGCTTGCCTGGGCTACATAGTGAGCTCAGGGCCAGCCTGAACTACAAAGCGAGACCCTGTCTCAAAAAAAAAAAAAAAAAAAAAAAAAAAAAAAAAAAAAAAAAAAAAAAAAAAAAAAAAAAAAAAAAAAAGAAAATAGCATGCTTTCAGATTGTCATGGTTATGCAGGAAGCAGTATTTCTTAGCCCTGGCATCTAAATAATTTAATGCATAAGAGATAGAAATGGTGGGATTTATATAGTATGCTTTTCTCCAGATGGTGGGCAAACTGCTCTGTCACACTTTGGGCCATCTGTAGCCTACTCAATGTATGGTCCTCTGTTAGGTGCTGAGATGCCATTATCCAAGAGCAGAGCCCATCTGTCAGATACTTGGTATCCTAGAAAAGGAAACCAGAAACTAAGCCTGTTCATCAAGCTAAGCAGATTCTTTAATTGTCGCCTAGAATCAACCACAGCAGAATTTTGGAATTAGTGTCTTTGTGCATTTTTTAATCCCAGATCTTAAGAAAACAGTGACTCCAGAGAAACAAGAGATGCAGGGAGAGCCCAAGCTGCCTAACTCAATCTAGCTCTTTGTGGATGGTTCTGATGCTGCCAGAAGTGCTCTGGCCTTAATGGGGAAAACAGATTCAGGCAATAAGCCCTTTTTCCTGGATTAGGAACCCATGGAGCAGAAGGGAGGTGACTGCACTGTGCTTGTGTAGTGGGCACTTAATGACGTCTCACACAATACAGCCAGCTAGTTAGAAGCTCCTCTTCCTACTTCTGGCTATTCTGCTATATGATTAGCTATCCTTGGAAGACTACTTACTTTGCATCCAAAATAAAACATGGTTAAAAACTTCTGTGGCAAATGTATGCATCTTTAGCACCTTCAAGGAGTGATACCTACTCTGTGTGCATTCAAATCTTATCCAGGCTGTGCTCAAGGTCTGATGTTGGGCTAAGAAAATACTATGCCCTGCTTGGATCCGTTTGGAGTTGGCCAATTTGGGTTAAGTCCAGCAATAAAATGGACAATAAAAAGATCTACAGCATACATACACTCTCTCAAACCACTGTCAGCTCCTCAGTGAGTATAGTATATATCATCTGCTATTTCAGAGAATCTGAATTAAGCCATATGATGTATAGCATGGTAAACACGCAAACCTCTTCATTAAACATTTTTCTCCTTTTATATTTATCCCATTGTTATAAATATCCTTTCAAATCATGGAGAAAGTTGGTCTTCTAGCAGAGCCTTGATTTAAAAACAGCAAGGGAGCCCTGCCCTTTAAATAAGAGGTCTTCTCTGGCTGGCAGAATGGGAAAAAAGACATAGCATTAACTTTTACTCTATTCCAAGTAACCCAAAGCCTATAAATCTGAAGGATTGTGTCATTTTATGCTTGTTTTTTTGGGGGTCAGATTCTTGAAATACCAGTATTGCATTTCTATAAATTCTTGGGTTGGGGGCCAGATGTAGCTCAGGGGTGCCATGCCTGCCTAGCAGGCACAAGATCCTGAGTTTGATCCCCAGTACAAAAAGAAAAAGTGTCTTGGCTTGTTATCAAGTTGTTTAGGCATTTTGAATGAAAAAAAAATTCTTAGTTGTTAAAGATTACCACTTCCCATTATCCCAAGTCATTTTAATCATATAAGTGATATGTTAAAGGTTTTTGTTGGTGTTAAGTAAAATAACCAAGTGGGTGATAAGCCATACCATGTTTTAGAAAATTGTCTTTGTGAATGTTATATTCCTATGCACATGGCATTTTCCATAGTATTGCATGCATGACTTTTACTCAGTTATTTTGTTACAAACAATCAAAACAAAGAGGTTTAAAATTATTCCAAGCAGCAAACACATGTAAATATGTTAAAAATGCCAAGCTGGCTAGTTACTAATCCAAATATTTTTTGGGGAGTGGGCCTCAACTCTTGACCATTCATTTTCATTTCTCTTAATAGATCACTATCCTCCAAAAAAGCATAGAATTTACAGTTTCATTCATCTTAGTTTACCCAGGGTATAAAAACCAAAGCTCAGAAAAAGTTTTAAAGAGTCAGATGCATAATCAAATTCAAGAGAATAGCAGAAAAACCCTATGATTAAGGTGATTTCATTCTAGGGATGCAAAGATGGTTTGAGACTCAGATTGACACATGCAACATATTACATCAACAGAATGAAGAAAAAAATCATGCAGTCTCCCAAAAGATTAAGAAAATAATATCCCTTCATGATAAAAGCATAGGGATATCAGGTACAGAATGACCATACCTCAACATACTAACAGATATATATATATATATGACATGATAATTAGCTTTGTAAGATGTTATAAGTAAATGAATCTGATGCTGAAAAAAATAAAGGGGGGAAGAAAGGGGGAAAAAGGGAATTAAAATGTGTTACAGTCAAGTACCAGTCCCCTACAGTGAATGTAATCATGTCTGAAACCAAATGACATATGCACAGCCAGTATCATACAAGTTGAAACATATCATCTAAAGTAAAGAATGTCCAGTCCCACCACTGTAGCATAGTACTGGGAGTATTTGCAAAAGTAGTCAGGTAGTATAAAGGACATCCAAATTAGTATATGTGCTGCTGAAGCGAGCACAAGGACATCCAAATTAAAAAAGAAGAAATTAAGTTATTTGCAGATTTCATTTTTTTTTTTTTTTTTTGTACCAGGGATCAAACTCAGGACCTTGTGCTTGCCAGGCAGGAGCAGTGCCATTGAGCTACATGCCTGGTCTGGTATCATCATGTTACATAGAAAAACCTATGCATTCCATGAAAAAGCTGTTAGAAATCAACACAAATTCAGTAAGTTACAGGATAGAAAAATCAGTAGCTTCTCTATATGCCAATAAGAAATTTGCTGAGAAATTACCTAGGAATAAACTTTAAAGAAACTGAAAGATTAAAGGATGGAAAGCCCTTCCATGTTCATAGATGAGAAAAATTAATATAGCAGGTACATTTCTCAGAGCTAGAAAAAAATCCTAAAATTCATATGCAAGTAGAAAAGGCTCCAAATACCCAAAGCAATCTTGAGCAAAAAAGCACAGCTGGAGGCATGACAATATGATTTCAAGACACCAGAAGTGCAGAAGCCAAGTCAGCATGGTATTAGCACACCAAGACACACAGACAGTAGAACAGAATGGAAAACCCGGAGCCAGGCATCTACAGCCAAGTGATTCTAACAAAGGCGCCCAAATACACATTAGAGAAAGGACAGTCTCTTCTACAAATGTTGCTGGGAGATCTGGATATCCACATGTTGAAAGCTGAAACTTGACCTCTTTTAACTTTGTACAAAAGCTGATTCAACATGGATCAAAGACCTTCATGTAAGATCCCAAACTGAAATTAGAGAAAAAGCACTTCAAAATTTTGTTATAGACAGTGCTTTTCTAAATAGGACCACAAAACCAAAAACTGATTAAGATCTGGATGGTGGGGGGGAAAAAAAGCAACAGTGAAGAGATAGCCTAAAGAATGAGAGAAAATATTTGCCAGCCATGTGGCAGAGGGTTAATATCAAGATTATATAAATAACTTAAAAAGCTTAGTAAAAAAACCAAATAATACAATTAAAAATGAGTAAATGGCTTCATACTTTCCAAAGAAGAGATATAAATGAAAAAAAACATATAATAAAATGGTCATGATCATTAGCCATCAGGGAAATACTCATCAAAAGTTTAACTAAGGTACTATCTCACCACAGCTAGACAGCTACTAGCAAAAAACCAAACTGGTGAGAACATGAAGAAGGAATTCTTAGAGAGCGTTGTGGGAAAGAACACTGTATTAGTATAGCTATTGTGGAGAACATATGGAAGGAAATTCCTCAAAACCCAAAAACATCTACCATGTGTCCAGCTATCCCACTTCTCAGTAGATGGCCAAAGGGATGAAATTAGAATGCCAAAGAGATACTCGCATGCCCATACTGCAGCACAGTCCATGGTAGGTAAGATTGGGGATCAATCCTAGGTGCCCATCAGTGGAGAAGTGGAAAGAGAAAAATATGGCATATATAGTTATTACTCAGACATAAGTATAAAATCCTGTAATTTGCAGCAAAATGGATGGAAATGGAAGTTTCCCCATGTTAAGTAAAATAAGCCAGACACACAGTGATAGGTACGGCATGTTCTTTTGCAGATGTGGAAACTTAAGTTGACTTGCAAGTAGAATGTGCTTACTAGGGACCAGGAATGGTGCTGGGTGATAGAGCACACCCTTCTTCCTCCCTTTCCCTCACCTGTCACTGCACAGCTGTTCATACACTGACATCATGTGGAATTCCACTGATATAAAATGGTATTTAACTATCTAGTAAATGAATGAAATTAGCAGCAAGCTTAGCTTTCTCTGGACAGTGACAAGAAATACTATTGCATTCTTTGTAAGAGCAGGAGCCTGGATAATCTGAGTTCCTAAAACTTAGTTTTAAGCCACAAACTTATCACTCTGCAAGATAACCATCAGGAGCAATTGGTAAGAAAAATAAATGCTAGAAAATAAATAATAACTATTAATAGTGCTGCAGAGTTACTCGGATTTTAGGTTTTAGTTCCCACTTGGGAGCGTGTAGTTCTCACTGGGGTTTTCTGTATTTTCTAGAAGTACTGAAAACTTACGCGTCAATCAAGCCAGTAACCTGCTTGCCAGAAAAAAGTACATCTAAGTTATCCAAAACAAAATTATCAGTTATTTTGTTGAGTTTGAAGCATTTAGGTTCAAATAGCCTTACTGAAAATTTTAAGTTAACAATTTATAGTAGATAGTAAGTAGTTTATAGCAGATAATACAAAATGTTTTATAATTTCTTTTATAATATTGCTTACTCAGTTGAATTTTCAGGATTTTAGGTTAAAAATAAAAATGCTGCCTTAATGGCCTTTGCCACATCACAGAAACACAGAATAAGGAATAAAACCAGGTGCAGTGTGTCAATAGCTGGTATCATTGAAGTTTGTTCATTTCTTTATGTTTAATTGAGTTTATCGGTACATTTTAGGTACGCCGTATGATCACATTCATCATTGAGAGTATGTACCTGTACATGATATCTCTTGCTCGTTAGTCTACATTTAAGGATCTTAGTATCCTTTGTTATGACATAGATGACAAGATAGCAGAAAATCTCACCTTTAGTAGCCAGTGAAAAGGTATGTCTATATAAACCTGTTGCCAACCATTACCTGTTCAGCAAACAGAGAGTGCATGTGCACTGGGCCGGGCAGATCACAGCCGGGGTCCTGTCCTCGGGGTGAGGAGATGGACCCTGGGTGGGAAGTGCAGCAGGCAGAGTGTGAGTAGAGTGTAGAGAGGTCCTAGGAAAGGGTGGCAGAGCTTTGTGGTGGGGATCACAGCTGCTACCTAAGTTGTGCATGGAGGGGAGAGGGAGAGGACAGAACAGGTTCTAGGTGACTCAGATGAGGGAGTCTGACTTATTTCCAAATGAGCCTGTAACCAACAAACATTAAATCCAAGACAGCAACCCAGCCATCCTACCAATGAAGAGTTTATCAAATTCACCTCAGAAATCATCATGTGACATAAGCATTCAATAAGTGTTTTGGGTCTGATGTACATTCTATCACGGCAGCATGTTCCCTGCTGGTGTTTACCTCACAAGTGAACACTTTGGGAATGACAGTGGGAGACCTGCCCCTTCCACACCTGCGTATCGCTGTCTGCCGTGGGGGTGGGGAGCCTTGAGGCACCGTGAGCACACTGTTCACTTGTCGTGCCATACACTTCCACTTGCACACCGGAGCTGCAGTACTGGGGCTTGGTGCGCACATGTGCAGTAGCCTGGCCATTTGGCAAGTCCACCGCCAAAGAGTCACCGACACTGAGTCTTCTCTGGTGTCAAAGACGAAGTGAGCAGAGCTATCATGTTGAAGAACCATCCCTGGTCATATTGTTTACATAGTAGTAAAAGTGCTCATTTTATCTGGTACTGTTTTAATTCTAAATAGTGGGCTTTTGGGGTCATAGTAATTAAGAATGTGCACTGGCCCCAGAGTCCCCTGTTCCCCTGCTGTATAAGTTGATTGCTGTCATGCGGTCTTCCAAAAACAGGTGTTGTTAGGGCATATAAAAAAGAAATATTCTTAGATTGACAGGATATTACAATTAAAATGTTTGACAACCACTGATTTATTAGTTAACTGCCAAAGTAACAAAGTAGATTTTTTTTTTTATCATAAGGCCTTTGGAGAATTCAGCACTAATTCTAGACTGAAGAATTAAGAAGTCAATTGAGACTCTTGTTCCAAGCTGCTTGGCAGGAGCTGAGATTAGAGTTATCCTCATGAAAGAATCCCAGTGACTCCTACCCGGATTCCTTGGGGGTGGGCTGCATGAATTCTGCCTTTATCCTGTTCATGTAGCACTTGAAGGAAACACAGACATTCTATGAAGTACAGTTTCAGGATGTAAAATCTCTACAGTTAAATTGTTCAATGAATCATTTCAACTAGATACTAAGAGAGGGAAAGAAGCTGTTTGACAAGTGCCCCTTTCTCCGGATCTCAGCCCCCCTGGCGGGGGCAGTGGCCGTGCCAGCCAAGGGAGGGAGGCTGCCTCTTCTGCCCCGTGCGCCTCCGCCTGCAGGTGGGCGCTCTCGAGGTAGCGTTGTGGGAGTGCCTAGCTTGCCGTGCACAGGCAGCCTCACATTCATGGAGGTGAGCTAAAGCCCAAGGAGCTGCCAAGGAGAAAAGATGGGAGGGGAAAAAACTAAAGAAATACAGTGTTTCAATCAAAATCTGAAATTTGTAAAAGTGGTTTTGGTCTCCATATAGTAAAAATATTTATCCAAGAAACTCTCACTCGGGTGTGAACATTCTACTTCTGGTGGGATTTTGTTTGGCAGCGGGCTGTGAAAGAGTGGAAGCTAATGCAGAACACGTCTATAAACAAATTTATTTAGTTAGTACAGATTGACACATTCACTAGAGGTTTCAGCAGTTACATGTATAACGGTATTTCCTACAGTGGTTTTCCTTTTGTGATCTTGCTACTTTATTCAATCTAGACCATGTTCATACATTGGCTGTAATAAGCTATTTAGCCACCCAAACTGAGATGAACATATGGAGACTCTGACTTTCTTCCACTTTTTCATTCAAATATAATTATATGGTGATAGTAAAGAGTCAGTTTTGGTGAAACAAAGTCAAGTCAGTCTGTAATATCTTGAAACATGATGTTATAATCTTAACTTTGGAAAACTTTGGGAATTTGGATATGGTAAAGTAAATGAAAATATTTGGCAAAATGCAAACTCCATGTAGTGTAAAGTGTTTGTATTCAATAAGTATCTTTAGCTCAATTATAATAACATAGAAGGAAACCTACTGAAAACACTCATGAGTCATTGGCCTTGCCCCAGAAATCTGGGGGAGGGGATCCAGCTAGGGAAAGGCAGGGCAGGGGGTCTTGATACTCCACTGCACAGGACACCTGGGGAGTGCTGGGACTGGGCGACAGGCTTCACATGAACCTCTCCAGTCTTCAATCTCCGATCCCCTGGCCACCTGAGAGCTCTCTGCGCTGGGTGCACAGCCTCCCAGTGAAGACAAGCCCATCTATACTAGAAATGAGCTGGTGGAGGGAGGTGTGCCATTATCTCATTGTTCTAGAGTATAATACTTTTAAAAATCCTTACTGGTCACAAAGTGGTAGTGATGCCAAATTTGTTTACCTGTGACCTTAATGTGTCATGTCAAACTTCTTTGTGTAATTCTTTTTTCCTTAATCAAATCAACAAAACCGTTCCTATTGGTCTAATACAGGGCTTATTTACATATAAGTAGTACATAATAGTAATTAGATGGTGTTATAGGTTGCAGTTAGTTCCCCCCGAAGATACATTAGTCCTAATCCCCATTACCAGTGACTTTGTTTGAAAACAGTCTCTACAGATATGACGGATGTCCTTTATCATGTTCATGATGGGGCTATGATTCTTATCTCTCAGTGGTGGTGGCTGGCCAGTGTGGTACATGCATGGCTGTCCTATTGGGTGGCATGGGACAGTCCCAGGAGGGGGGGACAAGCTGCCTGATGGAACATGAATGCAGGTACCACTGGAGTTTTAAGCCAATAGGAATGTTTTAAAGAAGAGACAAGAGCAAAGGCCACATAAAGACTGAGGAGAGACTGGAGTGAATTCATGTATAAGCCAAAGAGTCCTAGTAATCTCCAGTTATCACCAGGTGAGGAGAGGCATAAGAGATTCTCCCCAGAGCCCTCGGAGGAGCCTGCTGCTGGCACCTTGCTGGCCTGCAGAACTGTGAGACGGTATTTTGTTTTAACCGTCCTAGAAAATGAAATACTGATGGTAACTACTTTCTGTACTGTTTCCTGGTGCAGATCTGTGTGGCCTGAGAGAAGCCCTCCAGCTTTAACCTGGAACCTGGAACCTGAGGCCACTGTGCCTGTCCTTAATACCTGGATGAGCACAGAAGGCAGGATCAGCCTCCTTTGCAAGGTTGAGATCACTGATTTTCTGCACTGAGGTCCAGCAGAACATTCCCTTTGTGGCTTTAACAGTGGGAACAGGTGCCACTCTAATAAGGTGACCCTCAAAAGACTGGCCAAAAAGTGTACTTTGAGAATTACTTTCTTAAATGGTAAACCTAGAGGAAAACTTAAGCGGCAGTCTTCAAGATGTGGGATTTTTGTCTTAGACACCATGCCAACTATAAGAACAGATTCTATGAAGTGCAAAGGAAAAGGCCTGTAACACTTTCAATTAAAGTTCTTGATAATACCTCACCATGGTCTTGTTCTAAGGTTAGACTAAGCATCTAAGGTCAAGTTATTTGATTTTGGGCTTTTAACTTCTAGGTCCAATATCTCCTATCTTTATAAAGTACAAGAAATATCAGAAAACATTTAGTGAAATCCACCCTGTATGTATGAGGAAATCCAGAAAGCATTAAACACAGCCACAGAGGGGTTATACTTCTGGTAGCCACTCTTAGAGAAAGGAGGTAATGCTCACAAGCCAACAGTAATATCCCTGAGTGAATTTTATTTATCACAACAGTATCTACATGCCATGAAAGACAGAAGGGTATATTGGTTTTTCCTCCTATTAACGAAGCTCAATGAGCCTTCAGGTCTGGGGATGTCCCAGTTAGTTATAAGGTTCCTGGAACTTGGACTGGAAATGCTTTCCTGGCATAAGTTTATTAGCTCACAAAAATGTATTTGGTCCTGTGATCTGCTACACACTGTGCTAAGTGCTGGGGATATTACTATGCACCAGGTTTTATTTCCTATGGGGCAATACATCAGGAAGAAAAGGGCGGGTCTGCTCTGATAAGTGGCATTGAATGTGAATGAGGACAGAGAGGGAGTCATACACACATCAGAATAAAATGGCTGTGAATGGAATAGAGTGGGGTGCCGGGCTGAAGTTCTGTTTAAAGGGGAACCATGGTAGGATGTTGGAACACAGAGATCAGCCCATCCTCCAACTGTCTCATTTTCCAGTGTACTCTCTGAGGAATCAGCAAAGCAGCCATGATTCTTACTACATTGGGCCAGGGCCAAGGAGAGGGAGAAATACATACTTAGATATGTGTGTACCTGTGTGTGACAAAACTGTGGTTTCAAACCAGAAAAGAATATGAATAGTCAGTGACCTATGTGAATGCTCTCAGTGGTGGGGCTCAGGTGTGAGTGCCAACACTACACATATTTGCAAACATAAAATGACATTTTCTTCCCTTTTCTTTTCTTTTCTTTTCTTTTACTTTTCCTTTTTTTTGAGACAAGGTCTCACCATGTAGTCCAGGTTGCCCTTGAACTGTTGCAATCTTCCTGCCTCAGTCTCCCGAGTGCTGGGATTACAGGAGGAGACCAGCATGCCCAGCAACAGTTTCTTTTTTATTCTCTACATATAATTCATTTGTTTCCTCCTGGGTTAGATTTCAGTGCTACACTTCCTCCAGGGTCCTCTGAAGCTGAGCATGGTGGGGCATATCTGTAATCTCAGTTATTCAGGAGGCCAAGGCAGGAGGATCACAAGTTCAAGGGCAGTCTGGGCAACTTAGCGAGATCCATTCTCAAAAATAAAAAGGGCCAGAGGTGTAAAGTGCTTACCTACAATGCACAAGGCTCTGTGTTAAACTCCTAGTACTTCAAAACCACAAAATCATCCACCTGTCTTGTCTTTGTTCTGGACAAGGTCCACCAAATTGCTAAGTTGCCTGGCTTGCCTTGAACTTGTAATCCTTTGAGTTGTATGGAATAGTTAGGAGACTTTTATATCTCTATGATAGATGGATGAATGGTTTTATTTTGGGGCATTTATAAACTTTTAATAAGCTTATGAATACTGTGGATTTTCCTTCAATGCATACGAAAGTCTATCCATGCTATACAGCATATGAATATTTATATGCCACAAAGGACAGAGTACAACAGTCTGTTCACTACTGTGGAGTCACTTGGAAGGGAAACATATATATACATATGTATAAACATTTTAAACTTATCTATCATTATGCTACTTCTTAGACCATTCTGAAGTCTTATAGGGAGTTCCTTTAGCTATGGCCAGTAAGTAATTCAGACTCTTTAATGAAGAATGCTAGGCTACGGGTAGTCTAAGGAAGATAGCTCTGGTTAAGAAATGTGAAAGTTCTGCTTCCTCCTCACACACAAAAAAGGTACCTGGTGGGCCGGAGATTTAGCGTAGTGGTTCCGGCACCTGCCTCACAAGTGCAAGGTCCTGAGTTTAATCCCGGTAACCACATACAATGTTGGGCGTGGTGACTCAAACCCAACAGCAATCAGTACCACATACCACATACCACAGTGCCGGGTGTGGTGGCTCATGCCTGTAATCCCAGCACCCGGGAGGCAGAGATAGGATACACAGTCAATATAAATAAAAGAGACTATTTTTTTTAGATACTGGGAATGACCAAGAAGAAACCAAACTTCATATGAATTACAAAAGCATGAAAAATATGACCTCCGGGAAATTTTAAACAAAATATATACAGGACCTGTACAATGACGAGAACAAAACTTTGCTAAGAAAAATTTTAAAAGATCTAAATAAATAGAGATATATTTTGTTAATGGATCAGAAGAAAATGTGAATAAGATTCAGTTCAATACTTTTCTAAATCCCTCCAGGCTTCTTTGTGAAGTGAGAGAAGTCAGACATAGGGGAAGGGTATGCATGTGTAATTTCACATGCATGAAATTCCAGAAATGTAAAAACTAGAGAGTCAGAAAATACATCGGGTTAACAAGACTGGAGAAGGTGTGTCCATGGGGTGGGGTGCTACCAGTTTTGTAGCAGTAGAAAGGTCCTATATTTCAATCGTAAGAGTGGCTATATGGTAATACATTTGTTATAACATCAAATTATATACAGTAAGCCCCTGGTTTAAGAACGAGTTCTGTTCCAGGAGAATGTATGTAAGTTGGACTCATTTTTAAGTCTGACAGAGGAAGCTTTGCACTTCCTAGAAGCCCCCTTCACAGGGCCACTGCTCATCCTCTTGCATCTGGATGTCCTGGCCACTGACCGAGCGCTGTGCTGCTGTACACTATCATATGTATGTGAGTACGTACAGGGACAGTGTCCAGCACACGTGTAAGCCAGTTCCAAGACTTGTTCCCAACTGTTCATGTTCCTAACGTGAAGGCCGCTCGTATCTGTGAATGTTCGCAACTTGAATGCTTGTTAAGTTGTGCGCTTACTCTACTTGAAGTGATTTTTATTGTATGTAAGTTACACCTCAGTTTTTTAAAAAAAGATCCCTTTTTTGGGATGGTCAGGCAGACAGAATGGTTGTCACAGGCTGAAAGAATATTTGGACTTAAAAAAATAACACTTAGTAAGTTTCCAAGTTGTTGGCTTTCTACCTGGCAGCATACAGTGTTTTCACTAGAAAGGTTCAGTTCAATAGGAAAATTACATGGCTGGAGTTACTTCTTTAAGACCAAGGTAAACACTGTATATAATTACAAAGTCATTGGAATCATGCTGGCAAGCATTTGTGGAATGCCCATGAGTACCAGACACAGGATGGGCACTGTGGGAGGAAAACCAAGCTGAGGCATAGAAAGGAGTGCTGGGGCTCGGGCAGATCTGCACCATCCATCCCCCCATGGGTGAGGCCAGCAATCACTCCAGAGCTCCGAAAGGGTCTTTCTGTGCGGAGGGCTGAACTGTCATCTGTACAGCTGTGTCGTGACAAGACTGTGCCAAACAGTGCGCCTTGAAAGACTTGGCTGGCAGCACCCCTGACCTCCAGTCCTTTACAGCACTGGTCTCCCTCTCCACTACCACTTCAGAGACGTGAGCATCACAAACCTTTCTTGAACTTAATGCAAAAGGTTACTTAAAGATACAAACAGTTGGACTCAACAGTTTCTTCAAGAGATAAATACACTTTGATTATCCCAGTGAGCTACCCATGGTAGTGACTGAGAGAGAGGGCTGAGGGGCCCAAGAATAATATAGATCCAGAAAGCCTTGGGGAGGAGTGTTAGAGCCCTCAGCACAGCATAGAAGAAACAGCTTTCAGATGGGAAGAGGCTGGGAAAGGCAATCTGACCCAGACAGCAGCCACGAATCTGCAGGGAAAGGAGAAGTGTCTTTAGAGAGAACGTGGGAGGCCTGAACTTTCTGAACGTGTCTGTCTCTTCCCCATCAGAAAAGATTTCTGAAGACCAAAGAATAACTTTCCACAAAGGAAATGGAATTTTTAACCTTCCTGTTCCTTTCATTTTCTTTGCTTTTTTCATTTTTAAAAACAGAACTTGAAAATGGATGAATGTAACTTTTTCATGGTAACTGACATTAAGAATTAGGTGAAACCTTTAGGTATAAATCAAGACAATGCTCTGGGACCTGGACTCTGAGCACCACAATGCAAAGCTAATATTTTGTTTCCTGTATTTTATTTTTGAACTGTCCTAACTACTTCATGCTCTACCAGTCACTGATAGTTATTTTGGTAAGCATCAAATGCCACTGTCTTTCTTTCTGAAAGGTTCCCCCCCGATTTTCATAAACGACCTGAGATTACAAGTCTGGTCACAATCAAATTGTCTGCACTTTAAAGCAAATAAGCCACAACTGATTTTTAAAAACTCAGATTAGACATTACATATTTACTACAGTGAACAAGGGTTGTGAAAATAACATGTTTACAGATCACTATTACCACTTGACTTATTCTATGGCTATCATTATACTGGTTAAAACTAATTTTTAAATAGAAAATTTAACAATTATGGAAAGAATTTCTTTTAAACTTCTGGTGCCTTTTCTCCTCCTGCTTTACTTCTCAGTGGTAAAATGTGGACTTAACTTCCTATGTAGATGACAGCTGGGGACCTGTGGGTCCCTGTCCTTCTCTCATTTATTTAGACATGTACATTCTTCTAGTTTTGATAGTTATTTCTGTATCTACAAATTTGTTTTTCAAACTAGCCTTCTGGAGAACTTTTTAATCTCTCCAGCAGTGACCTTTCTCAGCACTGGCCAGTGATACATCAGAACCCCATGGGTCACTTTAAAACATCCTAAGACTCAAGCTGCATCCTAGACCACTTTCTGGAGCTGAGGCTCCATGTCAGGTCCAGCCTGAGGGTGGGGAAACACTAATCTAGATGGGGTGGGGGGAGAGAAACAAGAAACTTGTGTGTTTTAGGTTCATTTTCAGTCTTAGTTCCCTGTTGTCTTTATCCCTTGTGATAAGAAAAGTATATTAATCTCTGTATACTAATTACGTGGGTCTCTGCAACTGGCCTGCTCTAACTGGGGTTTTCCTGTGAGGTAGCTATTCTCTAAAGACCAATAAATGTGAAAGACATTGCAGTGTGATCTCTTGGGACATTTTCCTTGCTCTGTCTGCATTTAGTGTCACCTAGCATCAACAGCTCAGTTATGTGCCTTCTGGCTTAAGGTTTTTGAGGTGTTTTCATGAGTGCTGCCCTGTGAACCTTGAGTAACTTGGAAGGCAGATAGGTTTCTATTCCCTTGGTTCAGGAGGGTTAAATGGCTGTCTCAGTCTCCAGGTCTTGGGACAGAACCGGGACTTAACAGCCAGGACCTCTAGCACCCAGGCTACCTGAGGATTCTCGGAAGGGAAACAGTGGTCAGAGGGACAGCTTTCCTCTTAAAGGCATTTTAGACTAACTGAACAAATGTTATTTTGGAGGCCAAGTTGCAGCTGGAGCACGAAGCATCACACATGGGAACAGTTAATGAAGTGTCTGGAATATACGTAGTATGTGGTCAGCTACTATTGAATGAACGTATACAGTCTTGTCTGCTGGAGCCTAGTGGCTCTTCTGCAGAGCACAGCTGTAGTATTGAGTACTCCTAGTGAAGTTTAGTTTTTATCCTGTTTTGATCTGTCTCTGATTTTAAGGATAAGAAAATGTAACTTACAATGTATTATCTTCAAGGTAGACAAAAACAGGCTGATGGACAGTAAGACAAAGGCATGGTCCTCTAGTTTTTCTGTCTAAAACAATCTCAAGGAGTAACTCAGTATGTGCAGGGGAAAACACTGACTAAACCCAGCTCACAAGACCTACGAACACAGCTAAAGCCGCTGGGCAGAAAGAATGGAGGACAGCTATTCCAGCAGATCAACCAGCTGCAACCATGCAACTGTAGAGGCCACAGAATACACATTTCTAGAAGCTGGTGCATTGTGTTGAGGCTGTATTTGGCTGTAACAAAGGTCCAACACACCGCCAGAGGACCACCACTGGCTGACATCTGGAGCAATGCAGATACCATTTCCTCCTCAGACAGGCAAGTCTGAGAAGCTGTGGGGTGGATATGAGGCCAAGAATTGGTCAGAGATGATGACTAAAATCTGTGAAACAAAACGCTAGTTAATGGTAGGACAGTTTCCAAGAAACAGAATTAACAATTTGAAACAGTCACTAAAGAAAAAAATGTACTAATGTTCAGATTAAATTTTAACCAACATATGATTTAAGGAGGCCTGAGGGACAACTGTATTATTAAGTATAAGAAATAAAACAAAATTGTTAGACTCATTACCCCCCACCCCCCTTCTACTTCCTTCCAGTTTCTTCGGTCTCTCAGAGTCCCTGGTGGGACCTGAAAGGGACACAACTTCTTGACATGTATTAGGCAGGTCAAATCCAGATGTATGTTTTTTGAATTAAGATGGCTTATTTAAAGCAATAAGAAGCTGCCACAGAATAGCCAAAATTATAGATATTAGAGATGGAAAAGACCTATTAGATCATCAAGTCTGTCCCCCAGGGCCAGTGCTGGTGAAGCAATCGAAATAAAATGATCCACTCACTCCAACTGTTCTCTGTGGTTAACAGGACAAAAGCACTTTCAAATAGAAATGAGTCCTTGAGGTTTATGACTAAATTTTTTTTTTTATTACTTTGCTGTTTGTCAGAAATCGGGGAAGCAGGGCTAATTTTGCTTAGACGTCTATATATATATGTTTATATGTGTTGAATGCACAAATGCTGTGAAGAAGCTGCATTAATGGCATTAAGTTCCTTCATTGCAAGTAGTCACACCTATATTCATGCCAAGCTACTGATTCAGACATTCAGATTCAGCTTAGGACAAGCTGCACAAAAACTACACCCATAAAAACTAGTCCCCTTTGGGGATCCAATGGCTGGAAGTGCTGACATATGATGTTAATGGAACTTAGCTCAGTGATGGGTCCAGTGACCCACCAGAACTGGGGTTTTCCTCAGCAAGAATGAGCAGAAGAGAACAGACTTCAGCTTTCCTCATGAGAGTCATTTCAATAATTTTGAATCTTTTCATGATATGATGATGATTTTGGGTGAATATAAACAAAAGTTACCCGTCTATAAGAACAGAATCAAGCCATATCTAAGGAAGGAAAGATTTTCCAAGCTGGCTAGGATGAGCAGGCCCTGCACGCAGGACAGTCCCCTTAGGTGAGAGCGGTCAGGAGTCTTGTCACTGCCGGCAGGACTGGGAGGAGCCTCGACAGGCAGCCCTCAGGGGACCTAGCCTCGGACTGATGAGCAAGATGCTCCTCCTTTAGGATCTGGATGGGGCACGTTAGACTTGTGGTGAGCAGAGGTGTGATTCCTACAGGATGAGCCACCCACTGAGTGGGCCCAGGTCTCCCGGAACAGCCTCGTCTAGATGTTCCTCACACAGCCATCTAGTGCCACCATGTTCTTTCCTTGCAGTTGCTTAACATAAAAATTAGTAGACCTTCTAAAAAGCAATCCATCTGGTTTGCTATGACCTTATAGTAAGGATATATCAATAGAGGACCTTCTTTAATTGATGAAATGTGTCTGGAGTTCCATGTCTAAAAGATTACAAACTCCTACTAAATACTGCTTCTATTAGAAAATTTGAAATCAACTCTGATCATTTTGAGGTCTCAGGGGTTTTCCGTGAAACAGACCTTCCGAGGGACAAAGCCAGACTCCGTGTGTGAGGAGCCCTGCTGTTCTGGCGGAAAGTCCATCACCTGCAGACATGGAAAACTGACTCATTGTGATGACACCTTATCTTTCATTTCGCAGCCTAAACAAACTCAGAAGACCTTTGCTTCTAATTTTCATTATACTCTAGTGAGGAATAAAGAGGTTCAAAGTTGACTGTCTCAAAGTATGGGAGCCAGAATTAGGCAAAAGAGCACCCAAGGAAAAGGAAGTATATTGGTGGCACTAGACAAATTCCTCACTTAATACCTTTCCCTTTTTGTCCCCTTCAACTAATTTCATTCTTCTGTTACCCCTCTAGTTCTGCATTCTGCTTGGTCAAGCTGTGCTGCTTCCTCAGCAACACTGAGAGCCGCCTCACAGACCATGGAGCATGAACCTGGCTGCGGAGGGTGTGTTTCAGCAGCGTGTGGCTCTTACATTCTCATTTAACCTCTATTCTGAGGCAAATGAAAATGTTTACTCTTGGAAAATCAAGCGAAGAAGGAGCCTTCTCCTAGGTTTCTTTATTTAACACTCTCCCTAAAAGACCATTCATAGATACTGGGAGAGAATGAAAAGATCATCTAACTTAGAGAACAGATTATTTTTATACAACAGCAAGGGCACATCCTCAAAAAGTATTCTGTACTTTTAATATGTTATTCAACAAGCGTACTTTCAGCACACATACAGGTCTACTGTCCATGCATGAAACCCATGCTACCGCTTACACACTGTGTCCCACGAGCTGGCTGCAGGGCGGGATGGAGGGAGCGTGTGCTGACAAATCATGAACGTGCCGTGCAGCAGTCTGGCCTAACTTTAAGAGGTTCACTCTGCCCTCTGGTTCCAACAGTTCTCAAATGACAGTTTCACAGCAGTATCTTCAACATTTCTAAGTGGTGCCCTAGTGGTATGGGCAGAGTTTTCTCTAATGTCAGCCTTACCTTGTGCAGTAAAGTCAGCTTTTGTTCCTTGAGGAAAGATTAACAGGATGTGTTACTCTGTGCCCAGAGCCCCCTGATGCCCCAGCTGCCTTCCTCTCGGCCAGTTCCTTGCCACAGCCCTGCGCGGTAAGCACCATGAGTGAGGCCGGAGCACGGAGAGGGGCAGGCAGGATGTGAACCCAGGCACAGCTCCACAGCACACCTTCTCGGGCTCTGTCAGAGGGTCACTCATGCCCTTGGGACCTTCAGATAATCATAGGAAACGTTTTCCAATTATGTTTGTATAGCCAAGAGAGGGAGAATGTTTCCTTCTACCTCGTAGGTTCTGTAGCTTGTCTAAGAATGACACAGATGAAAGAAACTTGAAAAAAAAAAAAAGAAAAGAAAAGGAAATCAAGTGTTTATATTCACATGGGTGCTGTCCAAAAATAAGACCCAAGGAGGAGGCCAGAGATTGAGCCTTCCACATCGCCAAGCTCCAGAAAGGAGCCTGGAGCTCACGGCGAAGCCAACACACAGGAAGGGGAGAAGACGACATGATGCTAACAGAGCTTGCCCTGTAAGGCAGGTGATGCAGTGATTCTGGGAGCAGCTCTGTTTCTGCCTCACTATCTCACTAACGAATACTTCATTTACAAAGGGAAACTTTTGTTTTAGGCAGTGAAAAGCGGGGAAGTAAAGAACTTTTCCTGCAATGGCTGGTTCTCCATTATCTCCAACTCAAAATAATCAATATGCTAAAAATGGCACGGTTTGGACCCCTTCAGAGGTAATAGGTACTGTGCAGAGCTTGCTCTCCCTGGGTCCCTGCTCTGGGGACAAGAGGGTAAAAACACATGGCATCACTGGCCCAGCATTCAGCCACTTAAAAATAAGCAGTCATTTGGAGCTTGAAAATGCACACAGCAAGCACAAAACTTTATTTCCCCAAACAGAGGAATAAAAATGAATGCAGGCATGAATTTTTTATGTCTTGGTAAAGCCAAGAAAATTGTTTTCCCAAATCAACTTTCCTCAAAGCCAAATATACACACCACCCTATCTCTATGGATTCCTGATGTCTGGTCCCACAACCTCAGGGCCAGCGCATGCGCAGACCTGCAGGGCACCACAGCAGCCCCCCACGGTCCACTCTGGCATCTGCTTTTGAAAAGAACAGTAAGTTGGAACAAACCAGCACTGAGGACTGCATACTACAAGGCCTTTGTTCTCCATTGAGCCCCTCAACCCTGTCCTCCTTTGTTTCACCTCTTGCAGACGCGGTGCCATCCAGGGCTACATCCAAGGGCCTGCTTTGGTCTCAGCCTCTGCATGTGACCACAGACGTGAGAGCAAAAATGCAAGCATTTTAAACTTTGTAAAGATTTTTGGACAGACTCTGGAAACATGGTTGCTATATGCAAAAAGTTCTGTCTTACTTCCAAAGAAATTCTTAATTTTCCTTATCCAAGAGATAAAAAGCAAGAGAAAGCAAAAACAAGTGTCATTACGCATTCATATGAGCATGAGGCCTCTGCACAGTCTGCTCCCCCCCCCCCCCATTCTGTTGTGTAGCTCTTGAAGAGCAGGCAGTTCTGACCGAGGCCCTGGTCTGCAGGTTTTGAGCTTTGTCTAGCACAGGGATCTGTAGTTCCCTTGGGCTAGCCGGTCCGTTCTCAGCATTGGCGCTGCCCCCTTCTCCTGAGTGGTAAGGCTCCGAAGCCCTGTCCTAGGCTGGCTGGTGTGGTCTGGCAGATGCTCCCACCAAGGCTGCAGGCCCACGCTAACAGATTCGGGGCGGGAGGAATCGTCACAGCACAGCCAGAAGTGAGTGCAAAGCCATCAGAAGGCACGGTTTTTCTCATTTTGTTGTGTTAAACATTTGGAGAATGGTTCCTTCCTCTCTTCCTATCCCTAATGTGCAGCCACAGCTATTGACCTGAAATGCATTTCATTTGATCCTAGTCCATTCTGGTTTCTCTGACATTACAGGGAACTAAGAATTCATGCACAGTGAAGGCTTCCATGAGGGATGGTACATGCATGACTTTGTGAGCAGATGTGTGCCCTGTAGACAGAGAGCAGGTACATCCACACATCTCACACACATCTGCTACAAGCTGTTCACACTATCCCTGCTTTGGTGCAAGGATAGACTTTAGGCCCCGCCCTGTCCAACCTCAGCCAGACACATTTTTGCCTGTTTAAAAGGCCACTCAGCATTTATACTACCACCATTCTTATTTAGTAATGATAATGAAAAGTTCTGTCATATGCGTCACTATGCCCCCTCAAACTGACTGTCTTTTAATAGTTTCAATGAAAGTTATGCAAGGAAGTAATATTCTTCAATCTCCCGTCTCCAAGGAGGAATATAACTATTCCCACAAGACACGGAGTCTTTGCTGAATCTACTTTATGAGTAAAATAGGAAGTTCAGTCCTCTTTTATGGTACCTTTTCTAATTTTGAAAAGTTGCCCAAATAGTCCAAGTAAAGTTGAAGCAAAGTTATTAATGTCAAGAAGCCAAGATCTTTCTCCATGGTTTGGTGAATAAGGAAGGAATAAAGCTGTTTGTATTCAGTTGTCCTTTGCTTCTCCTGCTTGAGCCAAAGAAGCAGGAGAGAGAATGAGCAAGGGAAAGGGCTGGAATTTATATCTGAATAAAATCACATTTTGCTCAGTTCTGACTGGGGCCACTGCAGCTACTGCATGGTCTCTTCCCTGAGAGAAAACGCCCTAATTACTACAGTGCTTCTGCCGGAGGGACTCACACATGCAAGCCATTATGTAAAATACAATTTCTTTAAGAATATTCAAGATCATTAGACATGGTTTCTTCAATGATAGAAAATATGGCCAAAAATGAAAATAAATAGCTTTCAGTATTTGCAACGTAATTCTCTCATGCATTTATGGAAATACAATAAAAGTGCCCTAAAATGTGGCATATTTCATACTGTACTTTTTTTCTAATGTCTAGCATTTTGCCTTATCCTATATCATTTCAGTTCCACTATATTTGAAATATTCACATAGTGATAGCCACAGCTATTGAGGTAATAGCCACATAGCTGGGCTTTGAGGGAACTAATGAACAACAGGAAGTGGCCCAGAAGCTTGCTGTAAATTAAATAAACTCCTTATAAATTGAACACGGGAACACTGAGCACAAATGTAGGGCATGACAACATGACATAAACCTAAAACACAGTAATTAAATGAACAGCATTGCTTTCCCTAATGATGTGCCATGCTAATTTAAGGCTGAGGTGATGATGCTGTTGATTTAACAGTTTAACATGGAACTCGTAAATGAGAGTAAAACGTGTAGTAAAAGAAATCACAGGGATGTTAGCATTCATGAGTAGAAAATTAGGTATGTTATAATATGGGAAAAATTATATATTTCAATTCAGTAAAAAAAAAATTTTTTTTTTTTGAGACAGGGTCTTGCTTTGTAGTTCAGGCTGGCCCTGAGCTCACTATGTAGCCCAGGCAAGCTTCTAACTCAGCAATCCTCCTGTCTCTGCCTCCCAAGTGCTGGGATTACAGGCGTGAGCCATCATGCCCGGCACTGTGGTATGAGGTATTGATTGTTGGTGGGCTTGAGTATCCATGCCCAGCATCATATGTAGTTACCGGGGATCGAACTCGGGACCTTGCGCTTGTGAGGCAGGCGCCAGAACCACTGAGCTAACCCTCCGGCCCAATTCAGTCAATTTTTTATACCATAAACTAACCCAAACAGTAAGCAGTCTTTTTAGAATCAGAAACATATCCCTTTTGTTAAAATTCAGATTCTCGGGCCAGAGGGTTAGCTCAGTTCTTCCGGCGCCTGCCTCGCAAGTGCAACGTTCTGAGTTCGATCCCCGGTAACCACATATAATGCCAGGCGTGGAGACACGCCCACCAACAATCAACACCGCATACCACAATGCCGGACGTGGTGGCTCACGCCTGTCATCCCAGCACTCGGGAGGCAGAGACAGGAGGATTGCTGAGTGCGCGGCGGCTTGCCTGGGCACCATAGTGAGCTCAGGGCCAGCCTGAACTACAAAGCAAGACCCTGTCTCCAAAAAGAAAAAAAAAAAAAATTCAGATTCTCAACTAGATAGTAATTAGTAATTTTTCTTTTATCTTTTTACTGTCTGTGTTTGCTTCTTTCACAGTTTATCTTTTAAAACATTTTAATGAAGTGTTTTGAGAATTCAAAGAAATGTAAGGCAGCATCTGTACCATCCATAATGGCCACATTAGTTCTTTGTCTGGCTTCATGTTAACCAGATAATGCATTTACATCTGTGTTACCTCTTCAGCGTGGTTACTCTAGGTCAAGTGCCAGATTGTTAATTTACTACTTTTTGTTACCCTCTAGCTATTATGTTGAGACAGTTAAATAATTACTGCTCTCTACCTACATCCTTATGACTTTCCAGTTCTCGAGTGAAATAATTTTATGTTAATGAGGTAAATTACTGTTCATAAAAGAAAAACGTCTTTGATTACTCAGCAAAGTATATAACCCAACTTGGTAGTCATTTTACTACAGTAAGTCCCTGACTTATTAATGAGTTCTCTTTTGGGAAATGTTAAATTGGATTTGTTCGTAAGTCTGACGAAGTGAGTCTTAAACATTTGGCACAGATATACAATGTGAACCATAAACCAAATGTAAAAATACTACAGATATACTGTTTTTCCTTTTAGTCACAGGAAGCACACAGCAGCACGACTGTGACAGTGTCTCATAGACATGTGAGCTACTTCTGCAGTTTGTTCAGATCTACAAATGTACACAGTGTGAGGTCTGTTTGAATCTGTGAAGTTAGCATCTTAAATACTTGTAAGTCTGGGACTTACTGTACTGTGATTGTTATGTGGGATTATTAACAGCTCTAGCTCTCCAGGTGGCCAGCGTCCAGTGATATAGATGGCCCATCTTCCCGCGCAGGAAGTACCACAGAGCAGCCTGCAGCCTACTCACAGGGCCAGCACTCAGCACAGGCTCCTGGTCAGGCTGGTGGACACCATCATACCTTGGTGGCAGCAAATGACACCTACTGGTGCCTTGTCTCCTGCTCCCACCACATTTAAGTGCCTGGCCTCAGAATACACTGCTCTGCCCATCTTTGGCCTCTGTGCTTCACACCCATGACCACGAGTCTACTTCTGCTGCTCTTCTGTGCTAACGTGTGGAGTCCTCTGGCCCCAGCTTGCTCCAAGAATCCTTCTCTTATTGTTGAGATGAATGCAGGCCTCACTTCAGTCCAAAGCAGCTGCTACTGCTAGCCCTGCTCACTGCACGACACCTTGCCTGTAAGCTGCATACCCGCTTAGAAAGGGACCCAGCACCCGACACTCACCCTGCATGTAGTCACACACCAAAAGATATCCACTGAACAAGCCAGTACATGCCATTAATGTTGTCAATGTTATTTTTAAGGATTTGTTATATGCCAAGCATGATTCTCAGCCCTTAATGAGGCCCAGAACAGCAATACCTCCAATGCACCTCTTTGAGGACCATGGAAAGCCCCGTAAACCGCTAAGAGTCCAGGTCTGTCAGCTCCCCATTTGCCGCATTTAGCTCAGGAAGGGGTGCGCTCTCTGACGTTCCCTGTACAATGCAGGGAGTGACTCTCAAAGAAATGCAGTGCCTTGAACCTCCTGACCCATCTCAGCCAGTAACCAAGAGAGGTAACCACTAAAGAGTACAGACAACATGTCACTACACCCAGGCTTCATACAGCCTGCAGAGGGAAGTGCGGGCCCTAATCGGGCCTCCCTGCAGCCCGGGAAAACGTGTTCTAGGATGCCCTGTTTGGGGGCTCATTTATTTTTCCTAAAATATCAATAGAATCCCTGTAAAGTCACACCATGCCCTCATCCTTAGGAAGGTGTCCAAGCTTCAAGCATCTGTCTCACTCCTCATCTGGCTCCACGCGTGCTCGTGCGTGTGAACACACTTGTGTCCCATCCTGTTCACCTCTCATCAGCTCATTTCCAGGAGCCCTTGGGGGGAGCAGGAAACCACCTGTACCCACACGTTCCTCACGTTTTTACCACTAGTCTAAAGGCACATACCATCACCACCCTATTTTATAAATGAAGAAGTAGAGCACAGGGAACCTTCTGGATCTTTTCGAATTGCTTTGTTTTGGTAGTAGCTTGTCAAACATAGGCAAACTGAAGAATAACCGCTGGTGCGTAGCAGCCTGCAATAATCATTAGGCCGATCTATATACAACCTGAAAGCTGCCTGATCTGACTCACACACATGGCTGTTTTCTGCTCAGGGTGGAGCTCCTCCTCAGGCCTGTTCCCTGAACATCTACAACCAGAGAAGACAGTGTAGTCCTCCCTTTGGGCATGTCTGACAGTGCTCTGAGGTTTCACCACAGATTTCTCTTTACGTCTGTGGAGCCCTCATTCTGTGCCTGGCTGAGACAACACTGGCTTTGCTGTGTCCAACCATTCTCTGGGTGGGTGACACTGGTTGTAATACATTTTGCTTGTATAGATTGGTCAAGGGCTTCAAAAGAGGTGAAACTGGCAATATTGGGTTTTTTACATAGCTTTTAAATCATGTAGGATGACTTAAAGCCAAAGGCAAAAGGCAAAAAGCATTTGGAATTGACAGTGATTGAACTGGCAGTTCCTAGCATTTCTGGGATCCTGCCAGGGTAGCTTGGATTGGGCCTAATTCTGTACCTCTCTAACCTGAATCAGCCTAAGCTGTAGCTTGATAGGAAGTGGTACAGTACAGAGTCTGCCTCACTCAGCACAACTGACAGTCTATACACCAGGACCCCGAGGGACCGAAGGTTTTGTCTGTGTCCCTCTAGAAGACGGTGCCACTGTGCCTCTCAGGGTAAGGTATTTGTGATGAAAATAACTTATAGGCTAATCCAAACTATGTAAGGCAAATGCTCACAGAAGGGAACAGAACTTGTTTTTAAGGTGGGAACATTTTTAGTTTGCTGGAGACTTTTATTTCAGAATCTCCAAATTCAACAATTCCTTAGCCTCTGTAAACTTTCAAATGGAAAGCTCCAATATTTAGAGTAAATAATGTCTAAGCTTCTCCTTCACAGCAAGTTTTTTTCTCCCCTGCCCTAAGAGTGTTATATCCTGGCAGAAGGAACACAGAGCCCCTTTGTAGTACAGCTATCATGCCGTGCTGCGCAGAGCGTGGTGCTAATGAGGTTACTGCCCAACAGAAGCACAGAAGGACATTGAACAGGAAAATGCCTTGACAAACGTGTTGACCAAAGGATGCCAACAGCTCTCCCAGGGTCCTGTCCGAAATTCAACCATTAAAACAGTAAAAATGAACCTTAGTGTATGTGAAAAATCATAACACTGAAACATAAGTCCATTTATCTTTTAACTATTTTTCTAGTTCTCTTCCAAAATTCTGCTGGTTATTAAAACACTGCTATGTAAATAAAAATGTTCTGCTTTATAACTTAGCTCCTATTTCTTGTCCTTACAATATAATAATGTCATTGTCTGTTATATCACACTCCCTCTTAAAGTCGTAGGCCTGATTTGAAGGATCCTACACAGCACAGGGAGGAGGGCTGTTTGCAGCAGGGGTGGGTAGAGGCTGGGGCCAAAGGCTGAATGGGGAACTAGAGAGGCCAAGTAGGCTCCCAGAGCTCTGCGTCCTCCACGACACCATGATGCAGGCAGAGCTCTCTAAAGCACTCTGCTATCCGCTCAGTGGGTTCAAGGCTGAGCTGACCACCGATACAATTGGGAGCATATGGTTTCAGCAAAGCCATCCAATCCCCAGACTGGGAACAGAGAGATACAGAACACACCTGGGTAACGGGTATCCTCTGCCCGGATGAGTCAGTGCCTACTTCTGCATTTTTCTGCAGACAGTCATAATCAGTCACTTTGGGTCTCCATTGATCCTGAGACATTAAGACCACCAAAACTGAAAGCCTAGAAAAGTCTATAAAATACCACAACTCTCACAGATAAAACACACATGAGCTGTAACAGAATTGTGGGCTGTAGCAGCTGGAACTGGCCCTCGAAGTAATTCAGCTCACCCTTCTCGCTGTACGCTGAGCCTGAACAGCTTTTCCAAATGTTATCCCTGCAGGTAATGGCTGGCCTGGGAGTAGACCCACTGCTTCTGCCATGAGAACAGGGTTCAGCGTGACACACTCCTGAGACATGCTCAGGAGCCCAGGTGCCATCAGAACCCAATGGGAACAGATTCCATTAGCAAGAGACCTTGAAACAAAATTCCCTGTATCTAATTTCTAAAACTTCAAGTTGAGGGAACATAGCTTGGCACATGCACCACTGGTACGAAAAAGGCCAAGGGAACTATGTAAACCTGGACCCAATTGTAAAAGGCTCTAAGAAAAACCAAATCCTGCATATGTAAGATTAATAAGCCTGTATTCAATGTAGATTTAACTTGGTCATTATTTTTTTCTTCATCTCATCTCCTGATTCTATGAACTAGGAGTGAGAAATTCCTGTATAAAATCAGTCACTTTTCCTGCAATGATAGTATGTTATGTTTGGAATAAAGAGATCTGGTTCTACTCTGGGCTCTGCCATTAATTCATGGAGATCCCTAACTTTCTGAGCCATAAACTGAGATGACCATTTTTGGAAAAGTGTGGCGAGAAGAGCCAAGGAAGCTGGTTGGAGGTGACAGTGCTCGGTGCTCGGGGTGCTGATGCAGCCTGGAAGCTCCAGCAGGCGGCTGTGCTCCGGCCGGTCTCTGCGATTAGGCAAGGATGTGAGTTCCTGTATGATGGGCACGTTTCACGGCCAAGGCTCAGCACCACTGCAAAGCTGAAAATGCTCTTTTTTTGATGCTCATTTCCGGTTCCAAAGCCCTGTGTGGCCACTTCAGCCCAGGCTGGAGAAAGCAGGTGTCTGGGTCACCCCTTGCAGTCACCCTCCCCTGCGCTGCCTCTTTCCAACCCCCAGTCCACACACTGGGCAGCTCTGCTGCTGCTCCCCTTCCCTCCACACCCCTGCCCCATGGCTTGACTAAGTTCTATGCATCCTTCCAAATCCAGCTGTGGTTCTGTCCTCCTACAGAGCGTTCTAACTTGGAGAGTGTTTTCTTTTTAACTTCATCTCTTGCACCTATGTAATAAAAGATTTATATATGAAGTAGTACGATTCTCCTCCAGTCAGAGTTCCCTCTCTTTTCTCTCAGCTAAGCCTGTGAAGGGTTATCACAATAATTGCACATTACAGAAAAAAATGCAATACCATATGATCTTTCTTCTGGGCTGTAATTACTTCTTATATTTCATAAATACTGTAATGCCTAAAAATTCAGTAAAGACTTACTGAAGGGCATAAAAAAAAAATCTTGAAACTGGCTGAAATACTTAGCAATTCTGAAAAAGCCCTTGATTGTGCAGAGATTGTATCTTACAGAGCTTCTGCTCTTACGTGAATATTTTAATTCCAAGGTGTGTTTAGAAATGACTGTCAACAAGGCTGACTGTGTGATCTGGTGCCTGTCCCAAGGCAGGAGGAGAATGAAGCCAGAAAGAGCAATATGCCATTCAAAAGCTGTAAAAATTCCTCTCAAAGGAATTATTAGGGAATAAAGTTAGGCAGAGGAAGGGTCAATGTATAGTTGCAGAACATGTATATACATTAGCATTCTTTCTTTCCTTCATCACGCACTGAGTTTTCACACTAACAGGTGCTAGAAACATACATGTGAGCAAACCTGAGCAATCCATGCTGCACATGGCATTCAGAGTGACACCAGCTTGGGCTGGGGTGCTCGTGCCAGTGCCAAGGGAGACAGGTGAGGAAGAGGCCAGCAAGGCCTGTCTAGGAAGGGGTGGTGTGGTCAGAAACTTCAGTGAACGAGGGAGGAGGCATCCCATACCTAGAAAAGGGTGGCCTGAGAGGAGCACCCTGGGGGCCAGGCCAAGGGCAGCAGAGGAGTATGGGGAGCCCAGCATGGCTGTGGAAGAGGAGCAGGAAGAGGATGTGGTAGGGGATGAAGTAGAGAAGCTGTCAAGGAGTGGGAGTCCTGAGTGAGGTCCATGCAAGAAAAAAGGAAGCAAACTACAGCTCTTTTCAGGTGAGGAAGAAATCAGCTCAGCTTATATTAGCCTTGAATTCATCTCTCTTGGAGAAATGTTCTCTCTGTACAGTGTTCTTGTAGAATCAATCAGTCTATCTCTGTATCTCGGAACTCCACATGCCCTGCACAGCTGGTGCCCAGTCTCAGAATCACAAGGTCAAATGGGGCCTGCAGGAACCGATAACTTCTGTAGGACTCTCAACTGGCCTTCTTTGCCTATGCCTTGACTTACGAGAAGATGGTAAAAAAGGTCTGATCCACACTATTATTTGATTGGGGAAGGGGAAGATTAGAAATGTTAAGAGCAGAAGGTTCTAGCATGTGTCACACAAGGCTTGCTCTTCTCTGAACCGGCAGGCAGGACAGTTCCTTTTGTGGTCCAGGGGCAGAACCATAAGACCTGGAACCACTTGCACCAACTTCTGTCCCGAGAAGGCACGGGCTACACTTAATAATTATTCTCCGCAGACTCCCGTGGTGCTGGCATGGAAGCTGTGATTCCTCAGCTGGTAAAATGTTGAGTCAAGACTGAAGGAGAGCTCAAGGTGAGGATGGTTAAAAACACTTCAGGGCTGCCCTCACTGCAGCATCGCAAGCCTGAGACTCTGAGGTACTGGGAAGGGAGTGAGGGAAACACCGCTATCTTAACTGCATGTGTTAAACAGCATTCTGTTTCTCAAATGAAAACCAGTTATTGTCATGACTGAAATATGGTCATGAATAGTCAAAACTTCAAAGAACTCTTCAGATAGTTGCTGATAAGGAGAGATGTTACTTTTAACATTTGCACATAATATCTGCCACCAATCTTCAATCCAGGATGTTTTAAGTTATGTATTTTCAGCAGTAGGTGTGGTTCGCTGTGGCTGTGGTTAATTTAGTTTGTCAGTTTCAGCCTCCTTCACTGTCTCTTCCTGGCACACTGTCACTATTCCTTAAAGCAGATGCTGATGTCCTATTACAGCACATACGTGCAGGGCCCTGACCGACGTGCACGACATGCAGCGGCACCTCAGGGACTCACACCGCTAGCGATGCCAGCTCTCAGCTCTCCCTGGAGCAGAGGCCTCTGCCTGAGTGCAGGCGCTTCGGCTGAGCGCTCCATGTGACACGGCTGCCTCCGCAGCGGGCAGCATGCGGCAAGGCGCTCATTAAGCTATTGAGTTTCATTCCAGTAACCGTTCAAGTACATTCTTCATTGTACCATAAAGTATGTTTGTTTGATGCTGGAACTTTGATTTTCCTCCTCCTTCCCTCTCTCCCCCACATCCCCACCCATTTTGGTATTTTTTCCCATGCTAATACACTCACAAAAATTCAGCTAATTCTCAATGGGTCTCTTGGTCATTAGTGCAAATTAGTGAGGTTTTACTGAATACAGTCAGATTTGATTTGCCAAGTTTCTTTCCCGTTAAAATTTTAAACCCATGTGTATTTCAAGGGAAATCTAATTTGTAGGTTTCGGATTCATTTACACTCAACTCACAAACGTGGTTCTGTGACTGCGTCCATTGCTGGTGTATAAGAAGCCACAGGACCTGGTTTCCCTTCCTTTTAACAAGTTCTTGTTAGAATGTTTGCTTTGAAGTAGGTATTTGGACCATACTGGAAGCCAACTGAACTAAACCCCAGGAAAATGTACAGTAAGATTTTCAAACCAAGTTCAAAACAGTTTTTCTTGCCCCAATAATTAAATCTTTTGAAGAAAAATCTCTAAGGATGGAACCATCCATTTAGCCTTTTAAGGATGATGTCACCACCCGCCTTCCTAGGGAGGCTGCACCTCGCAAGCTCCTGTGGAGCAGGGGCCGCTCAGTGGGGCCCACCCTGTGCCTTGGTCACACCCCTAGCTGTCCAGCGGCTGGGCCACCCGCGCTGCTCACCATCCTGCCATAACTGCTGCCGGACGGTGAAGCTGCCTCTTCTGCCAGCGGGTGTTCCCGTACCCCTCCCCCTGTCTGCTCCCCTCTCTGGAGGGCCTGGCTCTACGTGTGTGCTCGGACTGCATCCCAGCAACCACTTCCTGTGTTTCCTGACATTTGCCCCTGCTTTCTGATGGTGTAGGCTCCTGGTCACTTCATGCTGGATTCCAGGTGCTGCTTCCTGGCTGAAGTCACAACTGCAGACCCACTGCTGCTGCCCCTAGTGGCTGGGCCTCTGTGTGGCCCACTCCCTCAGTCCTCACAGTGGACCTACTGTGGATTCTGGCTCTGCCCTGTCCCTGTGGACCACTGTGGATAAGAAAGGGACACATCTCATGAAGTTTGTACTGTCAGTTGCACAGTGTCCTGCTGGCCTTGCTGTAGGCAAGTTGTACTGGTGAGCTGTAGTGCCCACGTGAATGGCAGGTACAGGGCTTAGGGGCAGAGCACCCCTTGAAGCTCCAGTTCGGCTACACGTCAAAAACAAGCAACTCACCATTCACAACTGATCAATCTGTTTTGCCTTTTTTTTTTTTTTTAATCCTTAGACAAATAGCAGATCCGACTAAAAGGGCTGTGGCAGTAGCAAGAAACTGCCCCCCCCCCCCGCACCAACTGTCTTTCTGTAGCAGTAACTCCTTCCTAGAGTTCAGCTGAAGGCACTGTAGAGAAAAATGTCCATGGATATTGCTGAATGTGGAGTAAAACCCCGCCTCCCCCCCCGCCCCCGCCCTGGGCAGGGGCGAATCCAGAGCAGAGAACAAAGTGCTGAGAGGTAAACATTAAGGACCACCAGGGACCCGTTGGAACCAGACTTTTTATACTGCAACTGTTCCGAGAAGTCTGTAAGTGACACAGGGGCCAGGAAAAGAGGCATGTTGGCGAATGCTCCTGACACACTCGGATAACACAGGTGTCTGTCTGTCCACCTACTGATCTAAATGCAAGGGGACTGAAGCCCATCATGCATACTCAGGAATAAAAAGCCCTTTTTCAGCCTCCCCTGGAATTAACCCTTGCTCAGAGACTGTTGGAGAGAACAGTGTCATGACCCATAGGAAGACAGATCGTGATGATCTCACAGCCAATGGTGTGGAAACCCCAGGAAGTGTTTTCTGATTGCTGAGGACAGTCACTGACTGCCACCCACTCATCTAGCAATTTTTACAAGATGTCAGGGCAATGTGAAGTTCTCTACATGAGACGAGAAAGAATTCTTAATGACAATAGTACAGCTGAGAAACAACATCTCTTCTCCATTCCCCGCCTCCAAAGAAACCAACATATATATATTTGACTATATGTAACTACCAAATATCTTTTCCCTGTCACCTGCCAATCTTCCTTTTTAAAAGTCAAAACCAATTTTGTCATTTCTTTTCATTTGTCCATGATTTAATGTCAGTCTGGCAAATAAAGGGGCTTCCAACTAATAATTTACAAACACCATCTGCTGTTAGAATAGTGTCTACTTCCTCACAACATAGCTCTTGCATGAACATGTATAACAGAACAGGATTTTAAATCATGATCTGAACGTTTCATTAGAATAGTATGCGTAAGATTTGTGCATTCACTGTATGATAAATTTACCTTACTCATGACCGCAACTTACTTTGAAATGCATTATGGAATGGATAGGAGGGATTTAAATGTCAATAAAGCTGGACTTTTACAAGTTCTTAATTTTTATTTTTCCAGTATGGAGGACTAAATTCAGGGCCTCAGGCATGCTAAGCAAGGACTCTTACTACTGAGCTATAACCCCATCTCCTTTTATTTTTGAGGCATGGTTTCACTAAGCTGTCCTGACTAGATCTGAATTCATAACCCTCCCGCCTTAGCTTCCCAGGGAGCAGGGATTACAAACAGGAGCCACCACACCCAGTTTAAAACTGCAGAAATGTAACGGTTCTTTACAGTGTATTTCCACAGGTTTGATTTTAGATCAGCTCTTACTTAATTTAAAATAACTGAGGCTTCTTTACTCATTGTAATATGATGACTATTTTTCTAAGCATCAAGCATTTTTAAAAACATGATTTCTGAAAGAAAATAAAAGAGCATGTATATAGGGGGTGGGAAGGTATGGTGGGTGGGGATATGGGTAAAAATGAGAATTGACTTGTGTCATATATTGGTACAAATTCCCCAACGTAATGTGTGATTGTGAGATGTATATAAATTGTACCAATAAAGAATTCAATTAAAAAACATGATTTTAATGACTATATAATATTGCAGGGCATGGAAATTATCTGAGTCCCTCTTTATGGGTAAGTAGATCCCTTCCAAATTTTCACTAATGGAGGTGCAAGGCAGTACATGCCCTTAAATGGAAAGCACCCTCATTTACATCTGCTGGATGGTTAATGGGTTGGCACAATATGTGCAAGCACACAAACACAATCTCTGAGACTTCATTTCTCTTGTACATATCAGCAGCATCAAAATTAGGCTTAATTTGTAGACATTCACTTATCATTTTAATAGGTTTCTATTATCAGTGAAGTCTACCATTCATTTTCCCTTGTCTGCTTTTCTTTAGTAGCTCTGTTTTGAACTTTTGGTGCTTTTTTCCTGACCCTCAAGGCTCTTTGAATAAACTTGATGTAATGTCTACCTTTGAAGCTGATTTTGCTTGTAAATCCTTGCAGTATGCCTAATAGGAGTGGAGTACAGAATTTATGAAGATACTATGCTTCTTCTACCTGGCAGGCATAAAGCAACTATGATCCCACTAGAAAAGCCCCTTTAGCTCCCAGTACAAACAGCAAGTCTTTGAGGCTCTTTCCTAGTTGTTTTGTACTATACTTGGACTCATTCTGAATACTTCATGGGCAACACTTAGATGCGATCCTCAATAATCACTAAGGCAAATGGTGTTTCGAGATTCTGCTTGAAATAATGTTATAAAAAGTGGAACACCACTCATTTTGATGTTCACTTTTGAAGCAAAGTTGACTTAAAAGCATTTGCGGCCAGGTTAAACTTGTTCAAGTGTGATGCTCTTGCTAAGTTGTATTTTAAACTCTTAATAGAATGAATCTAAATGCTTTCCAGAATAACATGTCATTTGTTAGCGTGTTTTGTATCTTGTACTATGGATCGTAAGGTAGCTTTTTCTTGAAGCCATTTTATTTAAGCACATTCTGAAGACTGAGCATACCAATTAAAAGGTGAGAGGGTTAGGTATGGTGTATATGTATCAATTTCTTGCTTGGGGATATTCCAGTCCATTGGTCATGCCATGGAGAAATGGAAACCCAGTGCATTGCTGATGGGAATGTGCATTGCTGGTGCTGCTACTACTGAGAAGAGTTGGTGCTTTCTCAAAAACTAAAAACAGTCTGTGTGATTCAGAATTCTACTTCAAAGCATATATGCCAAAAGAACTGAAAGCAGAAACTTGAAAAGATACACTATTATTCACAGCAGCATTACTCACAAATAAACATAGGTTATATGTGCAATGAGCTATTATTCAACCTCAAAAGAGAATAAAGTCCTGAGACATTACAACAGAGATGAACCTTGAAAATATATGGAAGTGAAGTAGCCAGACATAAAATGCACATATCATCTAATTCCATTTATAGGAGGTACCTAAAATAGGCTAATTCATAGAGAAACAAAAAAGAATCATGCTTCCCAGGGTCTGGGTAGAGGAAGGATGGGGAATTATTGTTTAATGGGTAGATTTCTGTCTGGGATGACGAATTTTGGAAGTAGATGATGGTGACAGTTGTACAACACAATGTGCTTAAAGCCACTGAATTGTATAATTAAAATGAGTTTTCAATTAAAAGGAGGTACAATTACAAGTGGCTTCACTGGTAAACTCTGTATTTTTAAAAATCAAGATGATGATTACATCTGTAGAAAAAAATAAAGATGGCTGGTGAGAGAGGTAAAGATTTGGAGCAAATCAAGCTCAATTAGTCATTGTTAACATACTAACAAATGACATGTTATTCTGGAAAGAATTTAGATCTTATTAGAAGTTTAAAATACGACTTATTGTGGCCATCATACTTGAATGAATTTAACCTGACCACAAATGCTTTTAACTTTGCTTCAAAAGTTATTAACTGTGGATACATGAGTGTTAGGTTTTTGCTGTAAACCTGTACCAGCCTTAAACATGCACAGAGGGGACAGGAAGAAAGTGGCCACCCACAATCCAGAAGGTTACCTGGGTTTCTGAACTGACCTGATCTTGGACTTAAGATTCTGGACTGTAAGAATATAGATTTCTGTTCTTTAAGTCGCCCAGTCTATGGCTATGGCAAGCAAAACAGAAATACAAAGTCTGGAATTTAAATATCTATGGACAGTTAGTAGTCTGCATGCAAAATAACTGAAGACATGATGATTGAATCAGTGCATGCAGAAGTTAAGTGATGGAATATTATAGCTGGGAGAGCTTGCACAATCATGCTTTAAACCTCTCATTTTACAGATTAGTAAACAGAAGCCCACAGAGGGTGAGAGATTTGTCTAAGGTCCTTCAGGGAGGACAGTGGCAGAGACAAGGACTCAGTCTGGGCTTCTGATGTCTGATCTTTTCACCACTCCACACAGCTTCAGTAAATCAAATCCTTAAGCCAAGCGCTAGTAGCCAAAACTATTTCTTTTTACTAAAATCTCTTTGAGAAACTCACCTCCTTTTATTGAGTCTGCATTTTCTTTTCTTTTTTTTTTTTTTTTTTTTTTTTTTGAGACAGGGTCTTGCTTTGTAGTTTAGGCTGGCTCTGAGCTCACCATGTAGCCGAGGCAAGCTCCAAACTCAGCAATCCTCCTATCTCTGCCTCCTGAGTGCTGGGATTACCGGCGTGAGCCACCATGCCCGGCTCTTGTTTCTTACTTTTTAAGTACAAACTAAACTGATCCACACAGGATAGATAACAAGAAGTCTTCTGAACAAATATAAAATGTGTTTAAATATACAAAACAAGAAATATATCCTCTGCAAGGAATGTAAACTTGGACCAATATTGATGTGAGTACTATATTCATTTAGCAGAGGCCTGTGTGCCCAAAGATAGCATGTGCGTGCACGTGTGTGTACATAGGTGTCCTAATAATTGCTTATTTATAACCTAGAAAGGCATTCTTAAAAAAATAATAAAAATGTATTTCCTTTCCAAATTAATCATTTATAGTCTAATTTAGCAATGTATGACATCTTTATAACATTTAAAATATCCATTTTGATAAAACATCCTTATAAGTAGACCAAGAACACCAGGTTAATAGGCATGTGTTTTTTATGGGGCTGTAAAATAATATATATTTATGCCATTTAAAAATAATATAAAATGTAAAAATTGAACAATAATTGAATATTACGTTGTTTTAAAAAGTTCTTATGGAACTTTTATTTCAGTTTTCCACTAGGTAAACTTGGGGTACATGAAGATAAATATTCTTAATGATGTTGATCCACTGGAACGTTGCCAGTGATATCCAGCAATGGTAATAACCTATCATTAACACTAAAATCTTTTTCTTTTAGATTCATGGAACACAGTCACTGAATTGTGTCACAAGAAACTTTGTTTCAGATATACTAATAAGTGAAATCAATAGATCACAGATAGACAATTTCTGGATCTTCTCTCTGGCATGAACACCTGTAGATGCAAATGAGTTCTAGAAAGTAGGACAGCTTTTATAGAGTGGAATATTTCTACAGATTTTTTTCTTAGTCTTAATACATGACAAGTAGTTTGAATCTATAACTCCGTGGGTGAGATAATGAAGCAACTGGTTTATTATCCCTTGGTCATAAAAAAAAATTATGCTGTAAACTGTCAGGATCACTAGTAAAGGCTGATCTCAAAAATATTCTGAGTTGGGCCAGAGGGTTAGCTCAGTGGTTCCAGCGCCTGCCTTGCAAGCGCAAGGACCTGAGTTCGAGCCCCGGTAACCACATATAATGCTGGGCGTGAAGACACGCCCACCAACAATCAACACCGCATACCATAATGCCGGACGTGGTGGCTCACGCCTGTAATCCCAGCACTAGGGAGGCAGAGACAGGAGGATTGCTGAGTTCTCAGCGGCTTGCCTGGGCACCATAGTGAGCTCAGGGCCAGCCTGAACTACAAAGCGAGACCCTGTCTCAAAAAGAAAAAAAAAAAAAATTTCTGAGCAAAAGTGGCAGCATTTGGAATTGTACAGATACTTGAGGACACAGTTTTGAGAGACACGTCTCTAAGAAATAATGCTCTGGTTCTGTGTGAGAACAAAGGAAACAAGGATAACCAAATGAACTAAATTACATTCTAGGTTCACCTGTCTTTTTCAACGTGGCTAAAACTGTGCATACTGTCTGGGGCTGGCCCAGCCTAGCGGGAGACTACAGGGGAGGGAATGCAGTTTTACTTTTTTATGCATTCACCCAAGGCAGAACCACAATTAGTGGAAAAGGCTGCAGAACAAAGGATCTATTTCAAAACCAAACCATTATTTAACTCCATAATAGACTGTACAATGTAAAATGAAATTCATTCAAGTGAGAACTGTGGAGACATTCTTAAGGTACAGTGAAGTACAGGAGATGGCTACACAGAGTCTGTGGGAACAAGCACAGTATTTTTCTCCTGCCTTCCTACATGGTGATGCCCTGCCGAGACTTATAGTTTTAAAGGAGTACTGTCATTGTCCGGTGGATATCCAGAGGCCTGTGATAAAAAAATCTCAACTTGTTATTCCTTACTTTTTTTTTTTTTTAAATATATCCTACAAAAAAGCTATGAAAGACTGGTGGTCCTGAAGTTTAGGTGGTATGATTATTATTTCAAAAGAGTTAAGAAAGTTTGAAAAGGCAGATGTGTAATAATGTGGTTTAATGAAATTCATAAACCATGAATTCAACTTCCAGCTCTACCAGTGAATGCCCTTGGAAAAATGAGATAACTTTCATGACTCTCTGCTTCTTTATTTGCAAAACTGTCATCATCATTATAACCAACATCATAAGATGCTTACGATATTCCCAAGGGCTGTATAATTTAGCTTATATAATCCCTTGTAACTCTATGTGAAGGTGCTATTAATCCTCTCTGTAAGAAGAAATTGAAGCTAAGAGGATGATACAATAAAACTTCAGAGGGTGATTTTAAGATCAAATACCAAATTGATAAGCCAACTGATAATAAGTGTGCTAGCATTCCATCGCTGCAACAACATATCTGAGATAATCAACTTAGAAAGCTTTACTCTGATGCATGGTTTTGGAGTATTCAGTCCATGTCCAGACCCCCTGTTGTTCTTATGCCTGTGTGGAGATGGTTTATCACAGTGGAGAACATAGAGTACAACAAACTGAAGCAAAACACAGAGGAGACCAGTATCCCACATTTTCTTCTGAGGTATCCACAGTGACCTAAAACCCGAGCAAGCCTCCACCCCATAGTGGTTTCCACCACCAGCTAGTAGCCCTGAGCTGAGGACCACGTGTCTAACACAGGTCTGTGGTATACTTCAGACCCAAGCAGTACCAGAGAGGACCTTTTAGATCCTTTAGGCTGAGCTCTGACTATGAATCAAAACAAGAGTGGGTGACCTGCAGATACAGAACCAGGCCTGGCTCTTACTCCTGGGACCCTTTTAGAAACACTGCTTCTCCTTTTTTACTTTTCTCTTGGTAACTTTTACACATATATATTATTTTACTTCCATGCCTAAAATTCTTCTAGGGTAGACAAGTGGAAAGGAGAGTTACAATTTCCACACTTTAGGGGACAGATTAGAGAGCTCAGGATACCTTTAGGTTGATACATAGTACAGCTGGCCAGGGGTTTAGTCAGCTGTGTGACTAGGTGATCCTGATACAGTGAGTATGGTTGTTCGAGCACTGCACTCGGATTCTGTCCAGGGCCTGAGGCCGAAGTATCTTTTACTACTGCTTTATCCTCCAAGGCCTGATCTACCTCTGAGTATATAGCTTAAATGTTACTAATTTTGAAATCAAAGCATGGTGAGCCTGAAGTTCCCAAATGCAGAGTGTGTGGAGTCAAGGTCACCAACACTCACTGTGTTGACTCAGCCCTGGGTCCTGTAGAGAAAGAACACAAGACCAAGTACTGTAGTGTGGGATAGACACAGGCCTTCCACAGGCTCCACAGGGAGCAAACATTAGCTTTACGAAGAGTTAAGTTTAGCCTCAATTCTTTGAGCAAAATCTCAGGTTCATTTGCGAGAATGTGTTCTTAAAAACAATGTCTGAATCCCTCTAAGTCCATTAGTCCTTCTATAGAAATCTAATGTTAGAAAAATGTTCACTTAAAATCTGGTGGGAACAAAAACTGAACTATGTCCAATACTCCTTGGCCACAGTCCCTTATTCAACAGAAATTTCTTCTTTTAAAATCATCAGTGTGCAGAATGCAGCCACGGTACAATCGTCACTGTTGTACTTGTGGAGGAAGATAAAAGCTCACAGGCTTTGCGCTGAGTGCTGCTACTGCAAAGGCCCAGTCCTCAATTCTCAGGCCCCTGTGCATGACATCCACAACCCCAGTCCTGTTTCTAATTTGTCAGTCAAGTCATAGTCGCTGACACCATTCTCTGCTAAGTTCTGAGCTGTGCCTTTGGGATCAAGAGTGAGGAAAGCAAATAAAGGTCCTCCTTAGTTCCCATGCCCCTGTTTATGGGCATCCATGTTATGCTATCCTCTGCTCTTTCCAGCTCCTCCGGCCTTTTTCTACTGGGCCTTCACTGTCCCTACTGTCACTCTGTGAACTCTTAAAAAAGTTTAGATTAAAAATTTTAAATCACTGCTTTGTATTACATTTTGATTATACATTAATAAAAGACATTGGGTAAATCCAAGTTCTCAATAATTTAATAAAAAAACTTCAGCTTTTTAGTTGTCATACAAGTGAATTATGAACATGCTAATTTATCCAATTTTGAGAAATAAGACCTTTGCACCTTATGATTCTTTCAGGCCCTTCAAAGCTAACTCAAAGCCCAAGTGCTCTTATACAAGTCTTCTAGCGTTATCATCATTGTCGCCAATGTCTGGAATGGGGTGTCATTCTTGCCAGCTGGTGCTCACGTCCACACGCAGGTCCCTCCCAGAGAATGGAACAGGTCACAATCTCTATAGTAGGCCATGAAGACACTCTGGTTCCCACACTGCTCTCCTCCCTGCTTGCTCTGGGGTAACCAGGTTCTGTCTAGTGGGGACACTTCCACAGTCTTGTAAAGAAATGAAGTCCCAGTCAGGGCTGGCACTCATTTGCCACCCATATGAGTGACTAAAGGTGATCTTCCAGCCTCTGTGAACACCTACCTTGCTGTTTGACCTCAACCTTCCAGGAAGCTTCAAGTCAGAGCTTCCCAGGAAGCTGTTTCCAAATTCCTAGCTCCCAGCTACCATGAGATAATAAATGACCACTGATATGCTAAGATGCTAAGTCCTGGGGTTATTTATTAAGATTAATAGGAACAGGGCCAGAGATTTAGCTCAGTGGTTCAGGCTCGCAAGCGCAAGGTCCTGAGTTCGATCCCAGTAACCACATACAATGCTGGGTGTGATGACTCATGCCCACCAGCAATCAGTATCACATACCACAAGGCTGGGCGTGGTGGCTCATGCCTGTAATCCCAGCACTCAGGAGGCAGAGGCAGGAGGACTGCTGAGTTTGAGGCTTGCCTGGGCTATGTAGTGAGCACAGGGCCAGCCTGAACTACAAAGCACGAGACCCTGTCTCAAAAAAAAAAAAAAAAAAAGATTAATAGTACAAATAGGTGCCAACTTTGAGGGCACCAACAGCTTGCCATGGTTCTCTGAACTAGTAAGCTGCCACTATACCATTAGTTGCTAGAGACAGCATCATTCCTGACCATCACAGATGGCCAAAGGCCAACAATTAAAGCATTATGCTTTGATTTATATTTTGTTGTTAGCGGCATTTGTGGAGGTGGTGTTTTTCAAGATGATCATATATACAACATGGCTGTTGATTTATGAGATGCTGACTTCATAGGATCGCAATATATATATTTATTTATTTATTATTATTTTTTGAGACAGGGTCTTGCTTTGTAGTTCAGGCTGGCCCTGAGTTCACTATGTACCCCAGGCAAGCCTGGAACTCAGCAATCCTCCTGCCTCTGCCTCCCAAGTGCTGGGATGACAGGCATGAGCTACCACGCCCGGCACTGTATATGGTTACTGGGATCGAACTCAGGACCCTGTGCTTGTGAGGCAGGCACTGGAACCACTGAGCTAAATCTCCAGCCCCAGGATTGCTAAATATATTAATAATGTCTTTTTATCTGTATTTTCTCCAGTGTTAGATTTTTTTAAAAAGTAAAAGAAAACCCTATTCTGTTTTGAAAAGAAAGTGATGTTGTGGCTCTGAGAATGGCAAGTGAGAAATGATACAGGCCAAAGCCAGGCAAGCTAGAAAGAGCAGTAAGAAACACCTCTCTGCTGAAGACATGGCAAGGGCTTTCCAAGAGGAAGAGGTCTGAACAATTCCCCATGTGTCCAGGGAACTTAATTTCAATCAGTAGAAAAATGTGGTATTTGATCCGTGGTACAAAAAAAAATGTGGTAAGATTTTTAGTAAGCTCATTTTTAATAGCTAGGCACTGGGCACTGGATCTCAATTCCAAACAGAAAAGAAACACTACACATGAATTCATGGAACTTGTCTGCTTGCCAAAAGTCTGCTATTTCATGTTGCAAGATCACTGCCAACTATGCACTCCTGCTTCCTAAATGAGACCCGTTCTGTGGAACGCGAGAGTTTTCTTTACACTTGAGTCTGCACTGCAAGCCAACTCTGCTCAGAACTATACATGGGCTGAGGAAAGGCAGCGTTGTGCAACCACTGATAACTAGACACGGGCACCAAACAGCCAAGTGAGAGTTAAAAACATCATCAAGGTAACTGATGTGTAGCATTGCCATTGGCTCAGCCTTACTCTGAACCAAAGTTTTCTTTGAAAATTAAAACAACAATAACAACAAACAAACCAGTTTAAAAACCCCAAACTACAGCAAAGGGTGCTACAAAATAGTAAGCTTCCTCCTTATCTTTGACTCTGTCCAGCTTCTCAGCGACAACCACTCTTTACCAGCTGTGTGTGTCCTCCCAGAGTCCCAGGAATGTGCCAGCACATGCACATATGTGCAGACAGTGGACAGTCCCTGATTAAAAGGGTTGACTTGCGTTTGAGTTCAATATGATGCAGAAGTGGTCTGCTTTCGGTAGCAGTGGTCCTTGGAACTCTTGAGTTCTGACCTACCAGCAGTATGGTGTTCTTGAGATGCTAAGCTTGGCCTGTGATCTCAGGAGAGCAGCCGATCTTCTGCTGTGTTGCTGAGCTGTGTGTGGTGGGCCAGATGCACTGATGCAATTGTGGCGTGGTGGTATTTTAGACGTACCGTTAGGTAACACCACTATCATAAACTGAGGGGTTTATATCTATAGATATCCTTAACTAGTCCTCTTAAGGTAAGTAACAATGTACCTGTCTGCTATTCTGTATCTTTGTTCTTTTTGGTTAGTGATATATTGTGGAGATTTTTCCATTTGCATCACTTTCTAAATTCGCTAATCACACAGTGGACCCTTGATGTAAAAACTCAATTCATTGCTGAGGGCTGCTTGTAACTCAGGTTGGTCAAATGAAGGCCCAGGCTCCTCTAAACTGCCTTCAAGTCTCTCTCCTGTATAATTTTAGGCTACACTTTCTTTCAGGCAGATCTCAGTGTCCTTAGAGAGACACTGGCCCAGGATTTCTCAATCAATGCCATAAAGGAAAGGATGCTGTCATGTTCCTTCCAGAACTCTTAAAGGTGAAATCTGTATCTGAGACCACCTGAAAGTACAAGTGGCTAGCATTTGGGACCTAACTGAAAACTCTGTCATAAGTTAAAACCAAAATTTTGGTCAGAACCCAAGCTGCTCATAGCCAGGCCAGTTGTAACATTTGGACTTTCGGGACTGCTCAATTACATCAACTATGAATTAGTATAGTTTTATACTATGTTTTATCTCTTGGCCTGGCTAATTAATATTAAATTGCCATGATTATGCTTTTTGAGAAATTTTTCATTTCTTGTATGTATTACTTTATGAACTTCTGAATCACCCATTTAGTGTCTTTCTTTACTTCTAGCTTTGAGTTTTAAAAATAGAATCAGAAGTGATCCAGCTTTGAGCAGCCCATACAATCCTTGAGTTAAGGTCTTCCTTATGCCACACTAATGAGATTTACACAAATTACCTTAAAGTGTGAATTTACCTAGAGCACTCCTGTTATGAAGATTGTACACTTTACTCTCTGCTCCAAACTTCTAACCACCTGGGCTAAGCAGTCATGGATTGTAACTTAGGCATGACAGACCAAGAGAGGTTCCGACTTGTGCTAGGAGCCGGGATCTGACGCTCGGACCTAGCCAAGGCTCTTAACACCATTAGCAGAAGCACAGAGACACCATAAGTCTCTAAGAAATGTTTGACAACAAAGATGGCTTTAGTTTTATTACAATGCTACCATTTTAGAAATGTTGGCAGGCTATCAAATTATCAAGCTTGGAATGATGTTTCAAACCTAGTAATCTGGGAATGAACATAGTGAAATCTCAACTCTCCAGAGTTGCTGCTGGGAGAGAAGACTGGCAAAGTCCTCCTGCAGAGCACTGGCCAGCTGAAGCCAGGGTCTCCATAGGCTTCCGAGTTGGGACATGCTGCTAGGCTGGACACTCTGGGCAGAGCAACTCTGCCTCGCTTGTGTTCCAGCCACCCCCACCCTAATCAGGAACAGTCCCTTTCCTCCCTGGCGACCTCCATGGCCTCTGTCTCTGCCTCTGACAGGGTACAGGACACACTGAAGCCCTTTCCTTTCCCATGCCTACCTCTTGGGTCAGATTCCAATTTTCATGCCAGCTAACTTTTCCTATTACCTCCCAAAGTTTCTCTGCAGTGTATGGGGCTGGCAGAGTCAATGATTTCTGATAGTTTCTATTTTAAACTAATAAGCATTTCTTTCATTTTCCAATTAAATTTAAGTGATATATTGAAATTTTACAATGTATGTTCCCTCATGCACTTCATAGAACTCATGTGCAACTTTTCCAGAAGTAATAAACTCCAAACACTAGGAAATAAAGGATTTATTGAAATGGCTTTCTCTGAATACAACATCTTAATTTATAGCAATCAGAAAATATGCTTTGGAGAAAATAGCTTTAAGACCATGTGTGAGTTTTTTCCTTTGTAAGTAGGAAGATATTTCATTTACTTGTTCAAATTATTCTTTGATTTAGAAAAATGACCACCCCCCCCTTGGAGACAGAGTCTTGGTATGTAGTCTAGTCTGGTCTAGAACTTGCCATCCTCCTGCTTCAGCCTCGCAAGAACTGGGTGTATGGGGGTGTCTGCCACTGCACCAGCTAAATAACTTCACCAAGGCTTTGGCTTTGTGTTTCCCCTAGTGCTGGGGACAGAACCTTGGTTCTTGCATAAGCCGGCCTATTATGTTTTTAAACAAAACCAAAAAATAAACAAAACACCCAAGAGAATAGCCAAGGTTAAGATAAAACTGATGTTTGTGGTAGGCTTTCGCTAACATGAATTTCTTACCAAGTAACTGTTGATAACATAATTCAAAATTGACTTTGGTTTACTGTAAAGACTTTGGCTTTATTCTTTATCTGAGCATCAGTCTGTTTGTACATCTCTGCTTCTCAATATTAAATTGAGCCATCCTAACTGTTTAAGGTTGGCATTCCCACTGTGGGTTTGACAGTGGCTGCGTGGTCAGATTGGGTATCTATTTTATGAAGATGTTCTTTCTTTGGGCAGATCCAGAAAATAACTTTCAGGTCATTCCAAAGAATGTCACTGTTACTAGCAGAGTTGTGACTGTAATTCTCACTAACAAATTTGAAAGACCACGCTTTGTTGAATGCATAAAACACACTTCTAGACTTGATGGCATGACTAAAGCAGGTAAACCTTTTCTTCTGTCAGCTGCACGAATTCTTGACGTTTAGTGCCTATCAAGTTGCTAATATAAAAGAATGATGGCTGTGTTTTGCATCCAGACCTGTTTGTGGCCGGGCTCAAGAGCCACTGAATGGTCTGGCCTGGAGCCCCGTGTGCAGCTGCGTGCGGCTTGTGCAGTGGGAGCATCGCGGGCACCACGGGAAGCAGAGGCCCAGAGGCGGGGCTTACTGCACTCACGCCCACAGGAAGGCGGCTCTGAGAGCTTCGCCTGCCTGCCTTTCCCTGATTTCAAAGCCCTGCAGCTCATGCTCTGCCTTCGCTGTCTTTCTGAGGTGAGGGGTTAGGGGAGGAGCAGCGTGTGGCCATATCACCAACAGCTTCCTGGGAGGGTGGCGTGGTAAAATATTTTAAAGATAAAAGCTGGCATTTTTTTTTTTTTTTGAGACAGGGTCTTGCTTTGTAGTTCAGGCTGACCCTGAGCTCACTATGTAGCCCAGGCAAGCCTCGAATTCAGCAATCCTCCTGTCTCTGCCTCCCGAGTGCTGGGATTACAGGCGTGAGCCACCATGCCCGGCAAAAGCTGGCATTTTTAAGTGTACAATTCAGTGCAATTAATTATATGTACAGTACTGTGCAACTATCACTATTCTTCCAAATTTTTCTATTACTTCCTAAAAGAAACTCTTAACAATTAAGCAATAATCTCTCTGGTCCCTGGAATTTCCAGTCTCCTTCCTGACTCTGAATTCACTTGTTCTAGATATTTCACGCCATCCAACTTTTCCCACTCAGCACAACGTCATGAGGGTTCATCTCTGGCGTAGCATGTATCTCAACGCCGCTCCTTCATGTCAGTAATATTCCACCACAGGACTAGGTGACATCTGGTCTTCCCATCCTCCAAGGCTGGAGAAGTGGGTGCTGAGTGGCATGATGGGGAAGGAGACGGAGTCTGGTCTCTCCAGCTATCACATTTCCCTTCATCCCTAACTCCTGACGTGCTCTGGAACCAGCAGTTTCACACTTATCTATGGAATGAATGGTTGTGGCTGTCCCCACAATCAAACTGCAAGCCCAGACTTTGCACTTGACAGAAAATGGTACTGTGTAGGTAACACGGCTCAGTAGTTGTCCAGCTTCTTAGTTTTATTCCCGTTCTCCTCTCCATTGTCTAACATACACAAACCATACACCAAGAGTTCAGAATTATGGCTGGATGACTAAAAAACATTGTCTCCCTTTAAAAAAAAATAAACAGATTATGCTACAAACCTTGTTCTTCCCCCTTCTTCTTCCCAACTTCCTGGGCACTGAGAAATGGCAAAACATTCAGTATTGACACTGCCTGTCTTTCAAGAAAGAGAGGCCTCAGAGACCCAGCCTTCCTGATGACAGAGGGGAGCATAATCACCTTTCTTCCCATGCCCTTTCTTCCCATGTCCTGTTTCTACCAGGTAGGGAGCAGAATCACCTTCCTTCTGCCGAGAAAATACAGCTGGACACATTCCTCCCCACAAGTTTCCTGTCACTATAAACTTGAGATTCTTCTTTTTTTTCCCAAGAAAGGAAACACAGCATCGCTGATGTCTACTTTCCTGGATGACTTGCCCTCCTGCGAGAGCGCATGGAGCCCTCATCTACTTGCTGCGCTCCAACCTCCACTCAGCCATGCAGCAGAACACAGGGCAAGGTGGGCATTTGTTCTTAAGGGGTGAGAAGGGGCCTCACCGAGGGCAGATGCAGGTCTGGGTGGGAACCTGCCATGTTTCATGGCAGTGCGAGGCCGTTAGCCAAGAGGAGGGCTCATCTCCCATCTGAAGACAAGATGACTAGACCATTTTTCCTAATTGATGACTGAGCACAAAAATGTACCATAAATGTGTGTCTGGAACTGCACAGGAGCATGCCACTCACAAAGGGGTTCTTATCAGAAAAATCAGGCTGTGTCTATGAGACACATTATCTTTTAACAAATCATCCTGCTGTCAGGAGTTTTTCAAATGTCATTTTCCCAATAGTTATTTCTGGTGTTGAAAATTTTTCAGACAAAATCTTTTTGAGAGGACAGTGACAATTTAAGTGCCTCCCTCACTGTACCATTGTATACTTTCATGTCTGTTACTGCGTATTCAGCAACACTTATTGAAATCGACTTTAGTCCTCACTGAATGTTTTCAGTTTAATAGCTCATAAATCAGATGAGTAGCAGCTTATCAAGTACATAACAAAGAATAATATTCTATGAGAAGACAGTGTTTCCATAGCCCCAAAACTGGACACTGCTCACCTGGATATCTATAAAAAATTGCTCTTTGGGCAATTAGATAGATAAGATCAATTGTGTGAAAATTAACAGCTGTCAAGACTGAATGTTTTCTACCTATTACCTAATTTTCTAAGTGCCATTTTCCAAAATGATAGAAGAGCCTCTTCAGTGAAATTACAAGACAACCCTTAAAGCTTACTACCCATGGCAGACTTGCTTACCAGCTTGAGTGCATGGAACAGAGCACTGGCTACACAGGTCAATCATCAGCTCCAGTGAGGGGTCCAGCAAAGCTTCACTGCTTTCCCAGCGTGCTTGGGGCTTACTATTATGTCTGATATACATCCACCCACTGAGCACCTCCCTTTAACATGCACACTGCTCCTGAACAGGCTTAGCATGTTGCCTTAGATTCCCCAGGAACCAATGGTGGATAGCAATGATTAAGCAAGCAAATTATTCTTTTTGCTGTCCTGTAGTTAGCTAAAGTGGATTCTATACAACTATCCCCTGAGTCACAGGTAGTAGAATATCTACTGACATACGGTGTACCAAGTTTAGGGGCCTAAAACTGATCATGAAGATTAAAACTGGACTCAGCTTTAGAGTGATGATGTCTCTAGAACATTCTCTTACATGTTTGTCTCTCCACATAGCCACCATTTATACTGAGTTCTAAGTTTAAAAAAATAACCATTACATCAACAACAACTATTACAATGACCAAAACTTGGTTTGCCCTTTGTTTAGGGAGATACCAACTGCCTAAGATGTGCTTCTTTATTTAACTGAAGTTTGGGTCAAACCAGGAAAGATAATGAATTTCAGAAGAAGTGGGTCAAAGAAAAGAGACAACAGTTCAGAGACAGTTGAGAACAAAAGAAGGGAATGGTATCTGGACTTCTCCCTCCCAGGCTAGCATCACATGGAACTCTTTGGGTTCAGATGTATCCAAGTCTTAAAACAATGTCTAGAACTTGACTTGTAAAATAAGTATGGGCATATGGAAGTTGTCCAGGGACTGAAGTGGAGAAGTGGCAACAATAGAAACGTACTGCTGCTCAAGCAAGGAAGGGCCCCAGTGATCTTGCTTATACAGTATTTTATTTACAGTAGGTATTGTATGTTTACTGAGAGAAGAACAGAGAAAAACTTTTAGCCTAAGGCTCAAGAAAAGTATGTAGCTATGAGATGCTGCAAGAGCCTGGCAACAAAGATTTCACAGTTAAATTCTTAAGAGACTTTTGGAAACAAAAGACTTTGGGAAATTTTCATTTGCCTTGAGTTAAAGTTCCTGCTGAAACAGAGTAAGAGACTGGTCTAAAAGTTGTTTTAGTCATTAACTAAAGTACTATCACCAAACAATTCATTTGTAGATTTATTTATCTAGATGTATGAAACATTAAATTTTCACAGGTATTAAAATATATTTTAATAGAGGATGATTCCATACCAGCAGAAATTTAAAAATCAGCCAGAGTAGGAGTAGGAACTATTTCAGGGTAAAGAATCTTCCTTAACTCTCAAGTTGGAAACTCTCACAGTCAGTTCTGAATGTACGGCCATCTTTCTCTCTTTCCTTCCAATCTAAAACTTCGAATTTCTTTAAATGCTCAGTCCTGAAAAAGCTTTTGGCAGCCACTCTCTGGAACCACAACTTCTGTAGCTTTCCATCTTTTTACTATAACCAGTCTGCCCGATGCTTCCCAGCCCATGTGTGGTCAGTAATGACAGTGCCACCAGGAGGAGACTGGTCCTCTGCACAGGCTTGCTTGCCCATGCCAGGCAAGTTTGCAGGGTAGGAAAGGAGTCCAGTGTACACAGATCTCCAGGACCTCATAAAGAACACGTTATTATTCTGTACATATGAAAATGGACACAGAAACATTAGGGAACTTTCTGAAGGCCATAAAGAAAGCCCGTCAGCAATCCTGGTTCTCTATACTCAAATGTAGGCTAGCCTCCCTTTGTAAGTTTCACATAGCACTACTGGCAAATTTCCAGTGTAACCTATACTTCTGAATTCTAGCAGGATCATGATTTTTTTTAAACCACTGCTAGCATTTTAAAACATGTTCTACATGTTAGACACTGATAGAAGCTTTACAGCATTGTTACTAACATTTCCTAAAATTTGCTAATTTTTGTTTTTACAAATGATATAACTGAGTCTCAGGCAAATTGACTAAAAAGACCTTGAAAATCAATCAAAAATGGCAGAATGTGAAGTGATTTACACAAGAGTATATTAATGAAAATTTTGGTTTATATATAGTCTGTTAGATAAAACTATAAATACAAGCATACATTTATACATATATGTAAATTATATTTATTTTAAAGATTATGTTGTTAAAATAAAAGTGACATCTTACTGGAAACACAGTGCTTCGGCCTCTGGTGCTGATTTTCTAAGAGCAGCCCTCTGTGTGCTGCTTCTCTGGAAGGCTCGTTGGCTCTGTGATTAACCAGGAGCTATGACTGACAGGCTCCCAAGTTAGCTTTCAGCTGGGCAGAGCACAGGGAGCGCCACATAAAATTCTAGGACTATAGATGAAGTCTCTAGAGTCTTTTGGAATAAATACCTCCAGGCTTGGTGGGACCAAAGCCAAGCAACCTAGAATTTGTCCCTTTGCTTACTACAGTTCATGAACTATGATGCAGAGATCTGTGTCATCCAAGCATTTTAAAGGCTTTCATACCATTTCAACTACAATTATGAACATTTAAAAATAGTCTTCTACCATCATATACAACAAAGAGCAGATCTCTGTAAAACATGTGTGACATCTGAATATCTAAACCTACTTTAAAAACTATGCTCTGTCAACACAACCTGGTGTCCTAACTCATTAGCACAGTCTCTGTAGGTCAACTCACAACTAACTCACTGGGGATCACTCGGTGCTACAGCTGCTGGCCCGAGACTTCAGGAGAAATGGCACATTCCATGACCAGGGATGCAGCACTTTGTCAGCCCTGGGAACCAGCTCTTTAGGATCTTTTTGGAAATATGAAACACCTTGAAACCACAAGCATAAAGAGTGATCATTTTAGGTAACTGCCAAGCCACCTGCTTTTCACCAGGAAACATCGTAAAACTCACAAGCTAGTAAACCCTACAAAATCTCTACCTTTTTGACAGAATTTAGTTACTTGACTTTATTTCCCACTTTCTGAGAATTGAAAATTCTCCCCATCTGATTCAATCCAAGGCACAGAATTATTTGCAAAAGAAAGGGTCAGAGCAGAAGGCATGCCAAAGAGCACTTCTTTATCACTGTAGCCTTAACTTGGCACAGTGTTTCAGATGGTATTCATTTGGAACAGAGAGATCGATGACATAACTTGTCCAGTCCTCCTCTGTAAGTGGCTTTACTAGAAGTGGGTAAAGGCAGAAAAATATAAATTCTTCTGTCTGTAGGCAACCAAAAACATACCAACTCATCTTGGAGTAATTTAACCAATAAGATGATTTAGAGGACAGTTCAGTGGCACCAGTTTTAGAAGGCAAAAGCTCAGCAGAAGGAACATAAATCAAAGGTGACTGGCAGGTAAAGGATATATGCAGCAATCAGCCAAACCATGTGCACACTGGCACAAATTCAATAAGATCATTTATAAAATTTTTAAGGCAGAAGTACACAAAAGGGGGTCTGGTGCTAACTAAATCCACAGATAGCTAACATGCCACTGAAATAAACACTTCCAGATGCGGGTGTACAAAAACCTTTCACAGAAAGAAATGTTTTCTTTCATAAATCTGAAGGAGGGACTCAGCAGAGAAGGGCAAGACGTCTGCCACCGAGAGCAACTTTCTTAAAGACTGGTGCATTTGTTGGGGACTGATTTTATGTACTGATGGACTACAGGGCGAGTCGCAAGGATCGATGAGCTGGGTTTCTGAACATGTCATTCCCCTGGCCCTGTCAAGTCTGTAGTGCAGGTCCATGTTGCAGTCACTGCTTTCTTACAGGTTTTCTCTGGGAACAGGGGCAGAGGGCCAGGGTAGAGATAATGTGTTCACACAACGCAAAGTCTGCTAATCAGTTTAGGGAAATCATGCTTTGGAACGTACACTGGCACAATGCTACTGTATGCACAGCTTTAATGATGAAAATATTTCAAAATCTAGTTAGATGCAGTCATCTCTCAGGAATGCATGACCAAATTCATTAATGGACTAGAAAGTCAATTTGTTCATCAGAACAGCATGGTAACACAAGTGGGACTACTCCCAGAAGGTCACACAGAAAGCTAGTATATCTTTTGAATTTTAAATCTTGGGTTAGCTATATACAGAAACCCACCTACTAGGTTGTCTCTTGGAGACAAATTTCCTTTTTGAGTCTCTAACTTACATGAGTTCTTCAAAAGAAATCTAAGTTTGGTCTTAAGAGCATTTTCATTGCCTGTTCTATATGCTGGCCCACATTATAAACTTGTTCTCTTGTACTTTTCTCTCAGGAAGAATCTTGTGCAACTTACTCTATAGTTAAATCTCTCGAATACATTTTTCCTCTCTGGTCTCCTTGCCTAAGAAAAGCCTCTCTGCCCTCTTGCCACAGCCTGGGCAAGAGGGTCTGCTGTATCACACAGGACAAGCTCTTTGCTACAGCCTTATTTTACTTATTTCCTCTAATATAAACTATTCACATTAACCACCTGCTCATATATATACAAAAAACCTTAAATATTCATAATATTCAAATCAGTTGTTTAAAAAGAAATTTTCTAAATAAAACCTGAGGCCTCCAATATCTATCTCAGAGATAAAAACTTATCTGTAAACCAGCACTCTGGGAGGGTATTGGAGGGTGACTGCAAATTCTTTACAAATGCTAGAGCTGGGCGTGGTGGCTCACGCCTGTAATCCCAGCACTGGGGAGGCAGAGGCAGGAGGATTGCTGAGTTGGAGGCTTGCCTGGGCTACAGAGTGAGCTCAGGGCCAGCCTGAACTACAAGGAAAGACCCTGTCTCAAAAAAAAAAAAAAAAAAAAAAAGAAATGCTAGAGATGTGGTTCTGGATGCAGGCTCTGAGTTCAATTCTCACTGTTGAGAAAAAAAATCTCTTATTTCGAGGAAATATTATATGTAGAATACCTGTAGTATAATTTACAGTCCATAGAACACAGTTTGTAACTACTGGTCTCCACAGGAAGTCCAAGTAAACTGGCGAGTCCCTTACCGTGTGTCAGACACTTCACCCCCCCACCCCCCCACCTATGCACCCATCTTGCTTTCAGACACCTCTCTTCCTGTTTCATCTTCTTCCTGCTCTTCTTCCTGCCTGCATTACCTTTTCCAAATTGTTCATTCCCCTCAACTCTGTCTTACAAATTCAGCTTGAATGTTAGTGCTCCCTGAGACTGTCCTGACCACCCTTCTCCCAGCTCCAGTCGCAGATGCCTGGTTATACATGTCCATGCCCTGTGCCCTATCCTCACGAGGCTTAGCATATGTTAACTGAACTAATAAATGGAGTTCTGGGAGCTATAAAGGTCTCAGGACAAGCATGGTGCTGTCCCTTCCACTTCTGGAGCATGTGTCGCTCAGATCCGTGAATGTAGATCACCTGCTGTCCTTGTACGTGAAATGTACTCTCATTTCATTGGGAAGTCATGTGCTCTGAACTGTCTTCCCACAGCAGATGACGACAGATGGATGCATGGCACTACAGTCTTGCTCTTGCCTCCTTGCTTCTTTAGGGAGGGCATCTGCGACCTGCTTTTATGGATAAGAGGTACTGCTGGCCACCAAACACTCATCAGCAGTGAGTTCCTCCACATAAGCAACTCTTGCACAGTGGATTCAGAGAAAAGCCCAGGCTCGCCCTCTTTCCTCTAAGTCCCTTCTTTTCTCTCCTAACTTCAGGTTCCCTTCAGGTCTGCTTAGACCAGGGCTACCTGTCAACTATATGCTATTCACTTATTAGGCTCTTACCTCATTAGTCCTGAATATGGGAATGGCTGTTTGGGTTATATTAGGAATGCAGAATAAAATCTGAGCCAGAAAGGTACTAACCTCCCCACTGGAAACTGTAAAACCTTAGAAGTGTTTAGATTGGAATTGACAGGAACCTGCAGACCAGGCTGGGAATCTCTGTAGCTAGAGTGCACCAGCCTCACTGACTGGCCCTGCACCAGGGTGAGGCGATCTGCTTCACTTTGAATGCCTGGGCAGATCCGGAGCCTGGTGCTGAGTTCTGTTTGCCTGACCTCTGCCAACTAATCAGGCAAAAACACTTCCAGATCTGGAGACCTACTCCGCGCACACTGCAATCAGATTTGAAAGCCTCACCAGGTGTCTGGGCAGCACCTCACATCTGACTGACAGATGGGCTATGAATTTTCTCCCCTCACAGCTCAGGGTCACGCAGAGGTGGCAATGTGGGGGTGAGCATTTGATCTGTGCTCAACTAGCCTACGGAATTTGGTTTAAATCAAATCATAATTAAAACATCAGCCAGGAAAATAAGGCATAATTTTTTCTGCACATTTTTCAACCTTGTATAGGATCTTAAATATATGTTGAGTACAAAAAGACTAAGTATTAGTTTCATTCTGGAAGGTGCAAATTCCCATTTACAACACTCTACTTATTATGTAGTGGGATTAACTTTAGAACTACATCAGTAAATTAAATGATAGTTCAGTTATGATATTTGTTGACTGAAGTATATAACATTACGTTAGAAGTGAAAAAGAAGGTAAATCAACTCCAGTTTAGTAGGTTCTCTTCATGGGCATTTGGAGGGGATTTCTGCTACACTATCAGTAAAATAGTACACAAGTGTTTCATTAAACAAAACCTGCTTATGAATGTGAGATGTGTCCGGTGATATTAAGGAGCTTATTCCAATAAAAGGAATCTGTAATTTTCTAATATTCACCCAGCTGAGATTAAAAATATTGAAAAATTTAAATAGCATTTTTGTTAAGTCAACATAAACAATTTAATATACTGCATGGTTTTTATGTCCAACTGAGTATTTTACTTACAGTCTGTCTATTTACAGACTTAAAGTAAGACTCGTGGTATTTTTAAAGCACAATTTTTAAATTTGCTCAGTTTAGTTCCCTTCAACTAATCCTTTTCCTGCTTTTTTTTTTTTTTTTTTTTTGAGACAGAGTCTCGCTTTATAGTTCAGTCTGGCCCTGAGCTCACTATGGTGCCCAGGCAAGCCGCCGCGAACTCAGCAGTCCTCTTGTCTCTGCCTCCCGAGTGCTGGGATGACAAGCGTGAGCCACCACGTCCGGCATTGTGGTATGCGGTGTTGATTGTTGGTGGGCGTGAGTCTCCACGCCCAGCATTATATGTGGTTACCGGGGATTGAACTCAGGACCTTGTTGTGCTTGTGAGGCAGGCGTCAGAACCGCTGAGCCAACCCCCCGGCCCCCTTTTCCTGCTTTTATGAAGTTATGATTATAATAATTTTATGTTTTTTCTTTTGAAGAAAGATATTGGGGGGTGGTCATACAAGAGATTTTCCATCTTATTTCCATTCCCCTAGAATGGCCCCAGAAATGATAATAACACACTTAAACCTCAAGACTCGGTCCTTACAGAGTATTTTGCTTAATAAATTTCTCTTTGGTGTCCATTACCACTTTCTCATTTTACCTACATCTGAATTCTTCCTCTATTCCTCAAGACACTGTATGCCTTTTATGACAAATAAGAAAATTATTAATTTCTTGAACTACCTCTTAGGAAGAAAGACAAACTTGGAGCAAAGATGATAGCAGATTTGAGCTATCATCTTTTACTGCTACTTTAATCATACTCCTCTTAGAAGATGACTGATTTTCTTGTTTTCAAATCATGTTCTTGAAAAATTATACAATTCCTTGGGAGTAACTCTAGAGACATCATCACATATGTTTCTGCTACTCAAAGAGTCTGTCATCTTGTTTTATACCTGAACTACTTATATATGCCATGTTGATTAGGAAGCTGTACGTTAAAATTTGGATTGTTTTTTATGTATATTAAATTGGGCAAGTAATCACATCACCATAGGATGTATGACTTGTGCTCAACTTAACTCTGAAATCTTTACCACTAATATAAAAGTAAAGACAGGAAAAAGCAAAATGGGCTTGAATAATCACCATATATGAAAGAGAAAAAATAAAACACTTTAATAAAACCCAAACTTTTCTAAATGGATCTGTATAACTACTTATAAAGAAACTCATAAGTATCCCAAGATATTTCTGCAGAGAGATAAAATGAGACAAGATTTCTCTCTCCTTCTAATCCATTCCATGTTGATTAAAAAAATAGTTAACTAGAAAGTTTGACAATGTAACATGATTATATGAGCTCCATCTGGCAAAAGAGTCACAAAGTTATTCTTAAAATAGCAGAAAAATGTCACAGTGATGAAGTTCCTAAGTGTAGATTCAACAAACCAACCAACCTGAATCTGACCCTGAAACTTTACATAAATGTCTGCCAGAAAAGGTGACTGAGATTTTTTTTTGAGAAATCTTTGAGCAGACACTTACAGTGTTTTCAGATTCATTCAGAAATATTTTCAGAAAACCAGGAAGAGTTACACTAGATAAGAAATCTACATAATTAGAAATGTAAACACTTGTTAGGTACTGTTAGTGGGAAAACTTTTAATTAAGATCTTTATTTCTCTTTTGGGTCAGCCTCTTTTAGAACATCCTTAAAAACCTGTTTTGTGTATAAATCAAACTCTTTGCTAGGCTGTGTAATTAAAATTTAGACACTGATGGGCAAATTCCAAGTGTACATAACTCTGACCTCAGAATACCTTCATTACTCCTACAGAAAACAATTTCTAAAAAAGTAACTCTTTGTGGATAAAGGAGAAGAGTATCCTTCTTGTGACTCTGTAAGTGAGCTTAGGGCAACAGAAGAGGCTGTCATACAAAGGGGAAGGAGAGAAACAGCTCCAGGAAAAAAGACAGAGGAGATGGGCCAGAAACACTGAACAGGCCTCTAATCCTACTCAGTTGGAAGACTGAGGCAGGATGAGTCAAATTCGAGGCCAGCCTGGGCAAACTACTTAAAGACTGTCTCAAAAAAACAGGAAGGGGTGGGGATGTAGTTTAGTGATAGAGTCCATGTTTAGTATGGACAGGACCCTTGGTTAGATTCCCAACAATACAAGTAATGATTGAATGACAAGAAAGCACAGAGAAGCAGAAAGGGAACATACAGAAAAGTACAAAGTAGTCCACAATGACTCCACAAGCACAGTACAGAGGCTTTTAAGATTTCCCAGAAAAGTGGAAGAGATACCCACATCAACAGATAAGCAGTATCAACAGAGAAACATGGAAGTATGAAAAATAAGCCATATGACTTGTCCAGTGGTCCACCCCTCTTCAGTGACTGAAACCAAAATTGTCAAAAAGGATGAAATACCAAAGAATTCAATACTGTTTTCATAAATGATTGATGGCTTCAGAGAGGATATAAATAAGCAGCTGAATGAAGGGTGGAAGACAATATCAGGATATGAAAGAGCAATTCAGTAACAAGACAGGTCTGACAAAGATGCAGATAGACATATTGAAATGAAAAGTTCAGAAGTCAAATAAAAACTCAAGAGGAAGCCTCAGCAATAAAGTGACTAAAGCACAGGAAAGAATATCAGGACTTGAAAATAAGGCCAATGAATTATCATACTCAGCAAGATTGAAAGAAAAATGGAATTATTAATAGAGCAATATGAGACTTATGGGACATGATTAAGAGAATAAACCTATACATAATTGGTTTTTTCAATGGAACGGGTAAAGACACAAAACACCTATTAAGTGAAATAACAGCAGGAGATTCCTAAATTTGGGGAAAGATAAAGACATCAGGTACCCAAGGCACTGAGAATCCCAAACAGACATGAGGAGAAAAGAGCCTCTCCATGTAGTACTATGAACTGCTAGCTTTGAATATTGAAAGCTGCAAGAATTACTCACTCACTTTTAAAGACACACTGATGAGAATTACATCAGACTTTTCAGCACAAAGAAGGGCATGTAGCGATGTATTTCAAACTCTGAAAGAAAATAAATGCCACTTAGACTAGTGCAGCCAGTAAAACAATTCTTTGGAATTGATTCTTCCAAGGGAGCTTTAACAAAAGAAATTCATGTGTACTAAAACAGCATTACAGAAGGTACTTAAGGAATCCTACACACAGAAGAGTAAGCAAAATGAACATTATGCCAGCATGAGACAGAATAAATCTTACTAGAAGAATAGACAAGGAAATGAGAACTACAAAATAATCAGCCATATTTAATTCAGTAAGCCATCATATTTGTAAGATAGGTAAGAAAAGAATACAGCACATTCAGAACAACCTGAAGAAAAACAACAAAATGAGAGGAGCTTGTATACACCTTTTCATTGTAACTCTGAATATAAATACTCTGAATTCTCCAATTAAAAGACACAGACTAACTATTTAGATTAAAAACCAGACACAGACATAGCTGCCTTATTCACCAAATCTAGCACTGTGGGATTTCTGGCTCTGCCCCAAAGTCAAGATGACCACGAAAGAATCAATTCAGGACATCAAGGCAGCCATGACCAGGAAATAAGACACGAGTAAGATTTCCAGAAGGACTTCTGAAAATATCAGAATAGATGGGACAAGTATGTTTGAAGTGAAGGGGAGTTATTTTTGAGGCCAATTAATGGCAACATTATCTTTTACTGTAATTTTAAAAAATTAAATATTTGCCATATTTTCAAACTGTAACTTAAGGCTATCTTATGTTTTCAAGATAAGATCACATAAAGAATGAGGAACACATGAGGATCTACAATGAGAAAGTTTAATGGGTACAATTACTAAGCATTTTTTCAAGACCATAGTACCAGGCCAAAGTATTTACCTCAGGTTTGCTGTTACTTTGTGACCTTAAACTTACTATGTTATTTTCTCCAAATCTCAGTTTCCTTATCCATAAAATGCAGATAATAGGGCCTAAGATTTAGCTCAGTGGTCTGGTACCTTCCTAGCAAGCACAAGGTCCTGAATTCATCACTGGTAACCACATACAGCAATATTGGGCATGGTGACTCACGCCCACCAGCAATCAGTACCACCTATCACAATGCCAGGTATGGTGGCTCACGCCTGTAATCCCAGCACTTGGGAGGCAGAGGCAGGAGGAGGACTACTGAGTTCGATGCCAGCCTGGGCTACATAGTGAGCTCAGGGCCAGCCTGAATTAAAAAGCGAGATCCTGTCTCAAAAAAAAATTAAAAAATAAAAAAATGCAGATAATAGTATTAATTTCACTGTGTTGTTGTGGGGATTTAACATGAACAATGCAGATACAGGTTCCTTTAAAGTAAGGTATAAGTTATTGCTGTGTCTCCTAATATTTGTCTCAGATTCCAATGATACTTTCTCTCCAGCATTTCCACTTCTTATTTGTACGTTCTCAACAGTCTCTCTTTGAATAATCCTAAATTAAACACTGTTTAGTTGTAATATATAAAATTTCTATTTTCAACTGTTTTTGACCTACAGATAGTATAATTTAAAGTAATTTGATCTAACAAATTCTCCAACAAAATCTAACCCAACCCTACTTTAAAATTAAAAATAATTAAAAGTTTCCTAATTTTCTGGAGAACACTCAATTTTAGGTGTTTTAGATTAGCAAATGTGGTGTGTTATTATTTTGGGGGAACCAGTGGACTATAGTTACAAAAATGTACTGCAGTCTAGAATGACAGATTTAATAGTCCTAGACAATTTATTGAGAAAAATTTTTACTTCCAACAAAATGTGTGCTCCCAGTAAAAACTGTGCTCTGGGGCCGGAGGGTTAGCTCAGTGGTTCCGGCGCCTGCCTCGCAAGCGCAAGGTCCTGAGTTCAATCCCCGGGAACCACATACAATGCTGGGCATGGAGACTCACGCCCACCAGCAATCAACACCGCATACCACAATGCCGGGCGTGGTGGCTCATGCCTGTAATCCCAGCACTCGGGAGGCAGAGACAAGAGGATTGCTGAGTTCGCGGCGGCTTGCCTGGGCACCATAGTGAGCTCAGGGCCAGCCTGAACTATAAAGCGAGACCCTGTCTCCAAAAAGCAAAAAAACAAAACAAAACAACAACAACAAAAAAAACCTGTGCTCTGACATTAGTATTATTCATGAACGTGAAATTCCACGTCAAACAGCGAAAGTAAAATGCCACGCAAGATTTGTATTTAAAAGTTAAATGTGAGGAATGCTTACAGGGAATTTTGTATTTCTGATTCCTGTTAGCCTACTATAAACATCCCTGAGTAACTAATGATATAAGATTATTCTACAACTCCACAATAAATCCATGCACACCAAAGTAAACGGGCACAGAGGACAAGCAGTACACAGAGAATTAGGACCAGGCCAGGCCGAAGTCTACGAGCAGCAAAGCCTCTCTCTCTCTTAGCTGGACTGACTGGGCTCCAAAACAGCTTACAGACTCTAAGGTTCTGTCTCAAAACCTAAGATGGCTGAACAGACCTGAAACAACCTTCTTCCAGAAATATGTTTAAGGTCATTTATGTTAATAGCTCTGGTTAAATGAACAGCTTTATTATTCTACTCTTCTAGTTCAAGAGGAAGCTACCTGATATTGTGCAGGTTCAGGGGGTTAACATATTTTTCTATTTGAATTTTTCAGAGAAAAAAAACAGATTTAGGTATTACACATGGGATTATGTCACCTCACTCAGGGAACAGTTTCCTTTCTCTGGCTCTCAAAATTACAAACCTGACTTTTTTTTTTTTTTTTTTTTTTTTTGAGACAGGGTCTCGCCCTGTACTTCAGGCTGGCCCTGAGCTCTCTATGTAGCCCAGGCAAGCCTCAAACGCAGCAATCCTCCTGTCTCTGCCTCCCGAGTGCTGGGATGACAGGTGTGAGCCACCACGCCTGGCACTGTAGTATGTGGTATTGATAGCTGGTGGGTATGAGTCACCACGCCCAGCATTGTATGTGGTTACTGGGATCGAACTCAGGACCTTGCACTTGTGAGGCAGGTGCCGGAACCACTGAGCTAAATCTCCAGCCCAAACAGCAAATTCTTTTTTTTTTAAGACAGAGTTTCACTTTGTAGTTCAGGCTGGCCCTGAGCTCACTATGTGGCCCAGGCAAGCCTAGAACTCAGCAATCCTCCTGCCTCTGCCTCCTGAGTGCTGGGATCACAGGCATGAACCACCATGCCCGGCCACACCTGACTTTTTTTAACAGCCCTTTACAGCACATCTCATTGAGAAAGAGGCTGCCACTCCAGCCACGCGGCTCCCCTTGGAACAGTGTCTTGCAGCCTCTCACAAGACAGGCAAAGTGTGCTAGGTTACCGTTCTGGGTATTTTCTCTCAGAGAAAAACTTTCATCATGAAATTTTAAGATGCTCTTTGCATCTAAGCCTATAAAAATGCATTCTAAGAATATTTTTTAAAAACTTAATGGTATTTGAATCTTCAAACTATGAAAAGGAAATACTCTTCAAATAGCTAAACCATTTGCTACAACTTTTTCTTGGAGCCACTAATACCTTCCTTAATGTCCCCACTTCATGTATCAAGGTACAATATATAAAACATTACCAAGACTTTTGAAGAAGGATATACAATAGAAAATGGAAAGACCTGAGATATAATAATATAGTAATAATTTAAGATGATAACTAAAGCAATGCTAACAAACAGAAATGTGATCACTCATTTAATTAAATGGAATTTTTTGAAGCACAGGCTCTCACAAACATGGCATCAAAGGTAAGGGCAAGCCAGCCCAGGCAGTCCTGTCTGTACCTGTCTTACTCCCTTCCAAGAACACGGCTTTATATATTGTTTTCTTTTGTCATTTCACACAACTCCCAAAGTGACAAACTCATAATGCTTCTTACAAGAAACTATTCCTGAAACTGGTCATGCTGTACTTAGATACAAAACTACTTCAGAGGTCATATAGAAGAAAAAACAATGCCATACTAAAAGCAGATTTTTAAGGCTATCTGGTTTATCTTAAAATTACGTTTCCATGTAAACTACTGGTTAAAATACCCAACCAATTTCAAATACAGGAAATTGGATGTAAAGGCACCTTGTTATGGATACTTTAAATTAGATACATTTAAATATACCATAAAGTAGTACAATTATTGAAAACAGTATAGAGGATCCTCAAAAAATTAAAAATAGAACTGCCACATGATAGATTCAGTAATTCCACTCCAGAGTATATATCCAAAGGAATGAAACTGGGGTGTTGAAGAGACATGTATATGCCCCTGCTCACTGCAGCACTCTTTCCAATAATCAAGAAATGCAAACAACCTATGTCTATGAACTGATGAACAGAAAAAGAAATCGCGATACACAACTGAGTAATATTCAGCTACAAAAAGAACAGTATCCTGTCATTTGTAACCATGAACTTATTAAGTGAAACAATTCAGGCACAGAAGCACAAGCACTCCATGATCACACTCAGGACCTCACTGAAACCTAAAAACATGAACCTTTTAGACACTGACAGTAGGATGTTGGCAACCACAGGCTGGGGACAGTGGGAAGAGATGGAAAGAAGAAAACTGATCAAGGGTATGAAGGTAGCAAATAGGAATAAGAAGCTCTTTGCTATGCTGTGCAGTGTGGTGATTATAGGTAAGTTATGTGTCTGCATTTCCAGAAGCTATAGCTCAGGATTTTGAAAGTTTTTACAGCAAGGAAATGCTATACATTAGTAAATTACAACAGAAGTTAATATCAAAACAAGTACATTTTAGCTAGGTGTGGTGGCACACGCCTTTAACCCCAGTGCTCTGTGAGGCTGAGGCAGGAAGATAGCAAGTTTGAGCCCATCTATCCTCACCAACTTAGTGTGACACCTCTAGATTCTCTCTCAAAAAAAGGCTTAGGGCGGCCTGGAGGCTAAAGAGGTAGCTTAGTGCCAAATCCCTGAATTCAATCTCTCGTATGGGGGGGGGGGTTGTGTGGCCACAACCCAGTAAATTTTACTGTACTTCAGTTATGTAAATCACATCTTCCTTCTGAAATGTTAAACCAACTCCTGAGAAGCAGAGCTCTTGGAACAACTTGTTACATAAATACAGTGTTTTAAAAGATATATATGAAGAACACTGCATTAAAACACACCCTTGCATGCACACTTTCTTTTTGCTGCTGAAATCTTGAGTCTTTAATTCTCCATTAAAAAAATAAAACCATGATTATAAGCTTTCAAATCATTCAAAGACGTGAAAGCCTGTCTGCAGTTCAGCCCAGTTTAAAGCCAGGAAAGAAATCACTTCTTCTTCTTCCAACTCAAAGTGTGTTTAGAAGACAGATGTCTGATAGAAGTGGTAATGCCAATCTAACCAATTCTAAAATATAAAGTGTCTCTAACAATATTTAGATACATATAATTTGACAAAAGTTTTATAAACTTAAGCTTTGAAAAATAGAAAATATAAGCCCCAGCACAAAGTTTAATATGTAATTGAAAGAAAATAATATTTTGTAGAAAAAAAATTTGTCCTCTGAAAGAGACAGAAAGACTAACTTATTTCCCAAGAGAATTATGCCACTTTTATACAACAAAATTATAGTTACCGCAAATTGCTTTCAACAATTCCATTGCTTCTTCATTTAACCACTTGAAAATCAAAATTCTTTCAGATTATAAATATAACTTTTTATAACTCTGTTATTACGTACTGTGAATGGGGAAAGGGGGCCAATCTTGTGGCCGTGGCGTCGGATGGCCTCTCTGATGTGGCAGGGCTGGATGGCATCGCTGTGAGCCTCTGTGCCACAGGCCGCGGTGCTCTGTGACAGAAAAACACATCAACTGTTACTAAATCAAAAACACGCAACAGAACTATAGTGTATGAAATATGAAAATAAATCTTTATAAAACAGGCCATTTTCCCCCTTAGGATGCACACTGCTGCTGCCATAATCTTCAACTAAGAAAAGTTCCATTAACAAATCAAAGACGACTGTTACGTGACCCCTTCTGAGTAGACCCCTACCAAATGTAATTTTTATGCCTACAATATTTCACCTGAGCCTGTACGTCAAGGTACAGAAGGATACTGCTACTTGGGTGTAGATGAAAAGTGTCATGGGATCTCGCTGAAAGAACCACAGGAAGCTATTTTTAAAAAAACATTTAAACATTTATTATTATAAATGTTTCTTGGGAGATTCCTGGGCACACTTCTGAAATAACTGGAGGGTCATCAATTTAAAAAGAAAAATGTAAAATTGCTATGTATTTATTTATTGTAGAGGGGGCTGTCATAAAACAGCTTTCCAACTTGGTTCCTAACTTTCTTGACGTCTTTGAGACAAAACAAACACAAAAACTTCGTATTTTTATCTCATCCATAAGAAGCAATTTTGCAAACACAACAGGAATAAAAAAAGAAAGAATATTTGCAATGAAAATACTACTATCAACTCAAGAAATGACAGATATGTGTGTATGTAACATGATGTTTCAAAAACATTAAAATGCTCAGTAGGGTCAGGATAGCCTTGTAGATTAGTTGTAAACCGTGGTATCTCAAATGCCTTGGTCCAGATCCTAGCCCTCTCACTTACAAGGTCTGTTAAGCTGCAATAATGTCCTGGGCCTCAGTTTCCTCATCTCTACTTGCAGAAGAAAATCATAATTGCTCTGTAGATTACTGTAAAAATTAAATGAGTTGAACTACATAAATCACTTAGAACAGGACCTCCTACCTGACAGCTATTCATAGTATGGGTGAATATTTAAAATAACAATTAAAAATGAAAATTGTCCTCTTCAAATAATAAGCTAATCTACTTTGAAGGGCAACAGGTACCCGATGCCAGGTCAAAGAACCTTAGAGAATAAAGAGAAAGAAATATTCAATCTGTGTATTACTGTAACTTTGGCCCAGAACTCAACTGCTGGCACTTAATTAATCATTCATTTATTTATTTATAATTATATAATAATTTATTTATAATTATATTTATTTATTTTATTTTTTTTATATATATATAATTATATATATATTATATATATAATATATATAATATATATATATAATTTTATTAAATTATATTTATTTATTTATAATTATATAATAATTTATAACACATTATTTATCATTCTGATGTTTAGTACAATTACTATAATGTTCTGATAATTACCACAATTTTTAATCTCTTAATTCTTCATAGGGAATATAATTCTATGGATAGCAAGCTCTGTGGGTAGCAAACTAGCCAAATCTTACCAAATAAAGAAAAGCACAGTAACTTTACCTCAAAGAATTTATCCTACAGACATATGAAACAAATGCAGAATATATATACCCAACAACATTTACTATAGAACTATTTGGACTGGTAAACTAAATGTTCACAGTCTGGCTAAGTTAATTACTGTATGTCTCTTCAAACAGGAAGCACAGCATTCAGGAAGCGAGGTTATGGCTATGGAGCCACTTCCAAGATCTAATATGTGAAAAGAGGTAAGGTAGCCAGGTGGGTGGCACTAGGCAACCACTATTAGGGAAGATAGAAGACTGCATCTGATGTACTTATTAGCATAGCTGGTCTCTGTAAGGGCACGTCACCTGTGCTGACCTCTTGAAGGGGCAGAGGGTAGGATGGAGAGAGATAAGAGAGAAACCTACTTTTCATTGTATCCTCTTCTGCACTTTCAAATATACTCTTACACCATGTGCATACTTTCCTACTACAAACTCAAAAGCAACTTTAAAATTTCCACAGAACCACAGCATCTAACTTGAGCCTAAAAAAAGTTTTAAAATATAAACAAGACAGCTCTTGATTGTCTTTATCATTTTAGTAACATTTGAAATAAACTGATAGAAATTATCCTAGGCTGGTGGTGGCAAACCTAAACTATTCCTGTGGGATCTAGCTGCTACTACTCAAGGGCAAACTGAAATTTAGAGGTAAATCTAGAAGAAGGAACTTTTTGTTGAACATAAACAGAAACACACCATCACTAACAACTCTCTTCAGAGAAATACAACAGAATCCCATGTTAACAATGTTTGGTTCATGATGTCTAAAATAAAATGAAAATCAGAAGACATGCAAAACAACCTATGCTTGTTGAAGACCAAGAGAATTCAGATAATTATTTAGTTCAGAAAACAAGGATTTTAAAGCAGCTATTGTAACTATGCACAAGAACATAAAAGAAAATGTACTTATAAAAACAGAGAAATAAAAATTATAGCAGATAGCCACAAAAATAAGTAGAAATTTTAGAAGTGTAAAATACAGTGTCAAAAATAAAACATTACTGGGTGGATATAAGAGATGGGAGCTCACAGAGGAAAAAAGTCTAGAATATAAAGATGAATAAAATTTAATCCTTAAACCAAACACTGCAAAAGATGATAAAAAGAGACATCATAAAGAAACCAATACATAAAATTAATTTCTAGACAAAGCATACAACCCCAAAGAGAAAAAAGAAAGAAAAAGTGGAATGAGAAAACAAATAGGAAAGTACCTGACCCACCTTCAACCATGTCAATGAACACATTAAATGTCATAGAATTAAAGATTACAGTTAAAAAATGAGAGACATAAAGAACAAAAAAGAGAACTCCATTTACTTGCTGACTATAAGAGACAGCTTTAAATGTACAGCATTTGTACATAAATACAAAAACATATGTTTTTGTATTTACAGACTAGGTATAGACTAGAAAACTATATTGTAAACAAGTAATCATAAGAAAGCTAGAATGGCTATCTCAGCCAGATAAAACATTTCAGGATAGAAGGTACTGCTGTGAGGAAGTGAGATTTCATAAAAACAGAAATATTCTGTGTTTATGATCATAAGACTGGATATTGCTAAGATGTTCATGTCCCATACTGATGGAAGCATTCAATCCAATAATCGAATCCCTTTCAAAGTCCCAGGAGGCTTTTTTGCTTTTTTTTTGGGTAGAGATTAACAAGTTGACTACAAAATTTACATAGGAATGCAAAGGACATAGCACATCCATATGAAATTGGAAAATAACACCTTGAGGTCTCACATTATCTGTCTTTAAGATTTACTATAGAGCCACATCATGTCCGTGTAGTATTTGCCAAAAAAACTGAAAGATAAATGAAACAGTTGAAATCATAGAAATAAATCCATATAGGTAACATGATCAGTTAATTTTCAACCAATTCAAAACAATCCAGTGGAAAGAAAGAGAACAAACTGCTCTGCAATATCCAGGCATTACATACACATACACATACATACATACATGTTGAGTTTGCCCTCAACTAATACAATATACTAAAATTAATTTGCCTAGATTAGTAGAACTAAATGTTAAAACTAAAGGTTTTATAAAGTGTCTAGAAGGAAACCCAAGAGAGTATCAGCATGCCTAAGGAATAGGCAGAAACTTCTTACATAAAACATGCAAAGGCAAAAACATAAAAAGAAAAAAAGTTGGATAAATGAGACTGCATTAGACACTCAGAACTGATGCTCATCAGAGACACCATTAAGAGAATGATTAGGTCACACCTAAGCTGAGAAAAAATATGTAAAAAGGTTTTGTTGTTTTTTTTTTCTTGAGACAGGGTTTCACTTTGTAGTTCAGGCTGGCCGTGAGCTCACTACGTAGCTCAGGCAAGCCTTGAACTCAACAATCCTCCTGCCTCTGCTTCCCAAGTGCTGGGGTTACAGGTTTGAGCCAGCAAACCCAGCATTTGTGGTATGTGTTACTGATTGCTGTTGGGTGTGAATCACCATGCCCGGTACTGTTGTATGTGGTTATCAGGGATGGAACTGGGGACCCTGCACTTGCTAGGCAGGTGCTGGAACCACTGAGCTGAATCTCTGGCCCTAAAAAGCTCCTTTTCACGTATCAAATGATACTTGGGATATATACAGAGCCCCTATATTTTATTTATAAAAGCAACTGCTCCAGGGGCCGGAGGGTTAGCTCAGTGGTTCCGGTGCCTGCCTTGCAAGCGCAAGGACCTGAGTTCGATCCCCGGTAACCACATATAATGCTGGGTGTGGAGACACGCCCACCAACAATCAACACGGCATACCACAATGCCGGGTGTGGTGGCTCACGCCTGTAATCCCAGCACTAGGGAGGCAGAGACAGGAGGATTGCTGAGTTCGCGGCGGCTTGCCTGGGCACCATAGTGAGCTCAGGGC